>OZ001351.1:7272051-7481028 GCA_963924055.1 Drosophila limbata | reverse complement strand
GGAGTCGGCAAGCTGGTATTTATCGATGGGATAATGGATAGGTTTGGATATTTGGACATTTTGAAGAACAGTTTACCCCAAAGTGCAGAGAAACTTGGCCTTGGAGACTCCTACGCCCTCCAACAAAATAACGATCCCAAGCATTCTGGGTGTATTTTAAGGGAGGGGCTTCTTTATAAGGTGAAAAAACAGCTCAAAACACCATCTCAGTCACCTGACTTGGACCCAATCGAGTATATGTGGGATCACCTTGACCGTCTGGTCAGGAAGCGAATGATTGGTGATGAGGATGACTTGGAAAGGGCGCTCTTGGAAAAGTGGGAGAATGTCCCCCCTAGTGTAGCCAAGAGCCTTGTATGATCAATGGGATCCAGACTCCAAGCAGTTATAAAGCAAAGGGGACACCCCACAAAATATTAGGAACTAAAATAATGTTGCTCTGTTATGAATAAACTGTTGTAAAATGGATTGAATTGGTTTTGCATACAAACTTTTTTGATGTATTTTTTAGGGTATTTTTGTTAAAATTCAGATAATTAGAAAAGTTATTGTTTTTTTTAATATTTTATGTGCCTTAAATGAAGTTAATAATTTATATTTCTTAAATATATCAATTCATTTGCTCTAAATGCATTGCTGTTATGTTTTTTCATTGCCTAAAGTTTGGTTTGCCAGCTGCATACAAACTTTATTGATTCACTGTATATAAAACTCTTTGTCCTGACTCACTGACTGAGAATCAACGTGCAGCCCAAACGGTAAGAGAAATTTTTACACAATATAGATGAGATAATTTCATCGTGCAAAAAGGGGGTTTGGGAAATTCGACGGGGTCAAATGTCACGGAATTGTTAGTATGAAAAACATTTTTGTTTCTTAAGACATCTCAACCAAACTCACAGATTATATGTTTGGTACTGTCTCTTACATTCTGACCTAATTTGGTAAAAGTAGAATGACTATATCTCATAGCTGCCATAGGAACAATCCGATGAAAAACACCTTTAGTATGAACAACTTTTTTGTTTTTTAAGATATCTCAACCAGACTCGCAGATTGTTTGTTTGATACTGTCTCTAACATACTAACCAAATTTGGTCAAAGTTGGATGACTATATCATATAGCTGCCGTAGGAACAATCGGGTGCAATCGGAGATATCCTAACAAAACTATCAGATTAACTCTTCTTGCCAAATGTGGATTAAATCGCTTAATTTAGCTTTTTCCCGCCAAATCACCAAGTCCGACTTTTTAGGGCGGATATTATATAAATTTGTTAAACCGGACAACTTAAGACAATGTTGCGAGCGAAGCGAGGAGGGGGCGAAGCCCCTTAGTATGTATATAAAAACATAGGAAAATACTTCATCAAATATAAATAAAAAGATTTCCATATAAATTTCCCACTAGATTTTGTTTTATTTCATAAGTTAGGTGCGACACTTATTAGGGACCACGCTGTACATAAATGTATAATTATATCATAAGTTGTTTACTTTAGAATATGATTTTTATTCTCTTGAAGGAATTACATGTTTGTGTATGCTTAGATCAATGTTTTTCCCATGGTAAGTGTCAGTGCTCATAATCCTGAAAGCTCACAAACGGCCACGTTCTCTTTGGTTGTCACTGCTTCTACCAGCACCATATTCCGTTTTCCTTTTCCTCGCCTGCTGTTTCACAGAGAGCTTTTATTTCAAAAGCTCTGCATATTAAACAAGATTTCACGGCCTTAGATTCTCGTATATGGGTATTTCCAGGATCGAGAACGCGACATTTGTACGTCTTTAAATTAAAAAAAAAACGTCAAAGTTGACATTTTCAAAACTCTTTCCTCACGTGCTTAACTAATGCATTTTATCAACACACTAGTGGGATTCCGGTAAGCGTTTTATATTTGGTTTAGATTTCGCAGTCAGCTGTTCGCAGCTGCTCCATACAAAATGTTCAGTGTGCCCAGAGCAAATTAGGGAAATGTGGTCTTACTAATTGATTTCGTGAAATCCGCTCTGAGGCTGATTTCGTTTTGATTTCGATTTGGTTTCAAATGAAAACTGTGACATTCTTTTTTATTTTTGTCCGTCACAAAATTGGAGATCAGAAACTTTGGGGACTTGAAAATGCTTTCGACACAAGTCTTTTAGTGAACTTACTTTTCAAAATTAAAGGTGTAATAATTATGTATATCGTACTAATTTACTTCGTATTTAAAAGTTTTCGTATTTGCTTTAGATATAAATCTGCTGTAATATCAATATGGAGAACGTTCATATATTTCCTTCTCTGGCTTTCTCTAGGCATTTTGTGCAATTCCGCCCTTTTTTGTATAATTTTTAGTTGTCAATCAGTTCACGAAATCTAAAAATAATCAGTGAGCAAAAAGGGTCGTTCCGTCTAGAGATGGGCACGGGCCTCCTTCTCAAGGCCCGGCCCGGCCCGGTCAAATTTTCAAGAGGCCCGGCCCGGCCCGAGCCCGGTCAAATTTTGAGAGGCCCGGCCCGGCCCGATACAACTATATAAAATTTTTTTTATTCATAATTTTTTAATGTCAAAAATAGTGTTTATTTTATTTCCTACCGGGCTTCGGGCTTTTTGCTTAGGCCCGGGCCCGCACGAAAAAAAGCTCGTTTTCGATTTTTATGCACGAAGCCCGGTGATTTTTTGAAGAGGCCCGCGGGACACGAAGCCCGGCCCGGCCCGTGCCCATCTCTAGTTCCGTCAACTGATTTAGATTTGGTTAAAAATAATCTTAACCAAATCTAAAACGCTTACCGGAATCCCACTACTATTTTTATTGTAAAAGACAAGCTTTGAAGACTTGTCGTTTTCGAAAATTTATAGAAAACAATGCATCTCGAACGCGACGAAAAATGGAAGTCATGTTTGACTTCATCTTGGCAAATGCGAAAGTCTGCGAAATGTGGCGAGTAATTTGGAAGAAAATACTCTTAAACCATAATAAAATAATGTAGTTTTCCATTTAAGAAATAATTTTGATATGTTTCCACCTAGTTTGTGACAAAAATTTGTTAAACAAATTTTATTCAATGTATCGAAATCAATATGTAAAACTTGTTTTAAATTAAACATTCAATATATTTCTATGTATGAAAATGGTTCATGTTAGAATCTTACTATGTTACTTAGTGTAATCGTTAAAATACAAATAATCCATTCTGGAAGTAAATTTTTAAGAAAATGGGCAAAAATATGGAAAAAGTGAACTTATTCCAATGTAGAGAATCTATATGTTTATCCTATTTAATTTCTTCTAGCGTATATTGCTTAAATAATAACTTGAATAAATTTTTGGAAGAAAATTTCACAAGATGTAAGTGCATTGGACCCTCTTCTGGAAATGCCCATTTTTATGTCTGTGCGAATGCATGTATAATATTTCAGACCTGGTCAAAAGGCATAACTTTGTCGATTACTATCAACTGTACTTTGCTGTCACCTTTTTGCGCAAAACAATTAATTTGTACAATTTTGAGAATTTTAATTAATTTTTTTTTATTTTTGTCCGTCACAAAATTGGAGATCAGAAACTTTGGGGACTTGAAAATGCTTTCGACACAAGTCTTTTAGTGAACTTACTTTTCAACATTAAAGGTGTAATAATTATGTATATCATACTAATTTACTTCGTATTTAAAAGTTTTCGTATTTGCTTTAGATATAAATCTCAATTTATGAATTTTCATTAAAATAATTACGAACTCAATGCTCTCAAACTAATTCATTATCCAAAAACCAAACAGAAAACCCAGTAAGAAAACCTAAATCAGAAGTGCTTGACTGCGAGATACCCTGGTCTTATTTGCGCTTAAATAAATAAATGTAAATAAATGGTGGTTGGCCAAAAGAATGGTCATGTCAAGAACAAATTTTTGTTGTTTGATCAAAAACTTAGTTCTAATAATAAAATTTCTTAAATGGTTGAAAAAAGATGTGGAATTGTTTTTAATTGTTTTTTAGTTTTTAATTTTTTTAAAATATTGGAAAAATATTTAAGAAATAAATGAAGTCATTCTTTAAAAGTTGAAATATCAGACTAACAATCTGCATTTAAATTATTTTCATATCTCTTTTAGTTTAGATTTTATAGATGTCTAATTTTTTTGAAGATGCTGGTTGAAATAATCTGTGAGCCACTGTATGTACTTGCATATTTAAGCTTTGAAAGCATTAAAGTAAGTAGGTTAGAGTGCAATGATTTAAAAAAAAAAAATGGTAACCCATTTTCGTAATCCATGGTCAATTCTAAGATGTTTTTACCAATAAACCATAGTTCTAAAATCAATTCCTGGTCCGCGGTTTTTGAGTTGAAAATTGTATAATTTTAAAATCTTATATCTTGGGTGCTTATGGTCCGATTCTGATTCGATTCTATCCCAAAAAATTAGTCAGTCTAAAGCTATTTTATATTATATTACGAGAAGTCTTCATAGCAAATGTGGTAGTTCAAGCTTAAGCCATCTCTGAGATACTTTCTAAGCTTTAGACGGACATACGGACATGGCCCAACTTTTAATGCTGATGAAGAATATTTACATAAGTACATACTTCATTGGATTTGTCACGCCTTCTTCTACCTGTTGCATACATTTCACAATGTTAATATACCCTCGACAAGGGCATAACTAATAAGCAATACATCCCAGGGTATGACAAATAAAAATATTAAAATAAAATGTAAGCCGAAAATGAAATGTAAAACGCGAACCGCAGCGTTGATTGTACTTGATGGATGATGGACTGATGATGGCTTGGACAAAGTGCCAGAATGACAGACAGACAGACGGACGGACGGACTGTTTTATGGAGGGTGGTTGTGGTGGTGACGATGGTACTGATGGTGGTGCGGTTGAATAAAAGCAACAAACAGCAGCAAGAGCATTTAGCAAAAAGGCAAGAAACAAAGTTTAAAATCTAAAAAATTGAAGCGAGAGCGACGGGCGGCACATTGCAATTTATATGCAAACAAACAAATAAGCCCGACAAAACCCACCAACCAACCAACCAACCAACGAAGCAACCAACCAAGCAACCACCCGACGAGCCACCCGTACCATCCCAGTCCAGTCATAATGCTCTCTTTCTAGCTGCCTTGCTTCGTCCTGACTGCTGCCGGCTGCTGCATGTCCTCAGACCACCAGCTCCGTCCTCCTTTTCCTCTGCGGTGTGTGTGTCATTCGTTGAACATTTCAATCAACGCTCGAGTGAAAATTGAAAAAAATAAAGGCCAGGATAATGTGGCTTGCGATGGGTGCGACGAGTTGTTGGCTGCGGTTGCGTTTGTGCTTCATAGAAGTCGTAGATGGGGGCAGGTGGGGGTGTCAACGCCGCCTAAGCGGAAATGGATGCGCAACACTTAAGTGGCACAAATTGTGTGCCATATGTGAAGACGATGCGCGCACTGAAACTATCCACAGTTGGAAGATATACTTACATATGTAACTACGAACCATCACGTGTGCAGGTGATACCCATTGACAGCGTGCACAGTGGGCGAAAGTGTGCAAGCACTACACCCTATTTCTTCCATGGTAAATCATAGAACTAGGAACTTCCTATGGTACTGCAAAGCATTAATGAAGGTGGGCAACACAACAACTAAAATTACTTATGTTCTTGAATTTGCCAAAGTTAAGAAACCAAAATTTTTTTTGTACTGTGAAATTTGACAACGTAGCATTATGCATTATTGAAGTTTTGCAGCTTTTCAATTAAAATTCTTGTTTTTAAACTTGATCAGGTTGACCATTGTCAAATTTGGCACCGTAACGAATGTGAAGTTTGGCATATTGTCCACAAAAAACCACTGTTCTTTGATATGATTTTATTAATTATTATATTTTATTAATATTGAAATTACCCGAAAGCAAATAATTGATTTAAAAATAAATAGACGCCAATTTTTATTTCCTTAAATTCCTCAACAGTGCATTTTCGCTGGCACATTTCTAACGGACTGTACGTTAGATAAGATGGAATCTTATATACACACCAAGTACACCCAATTACTCGTAGTTATTATATTCCAGGCCGTCTGAAAAAACGAGTCGATTTCAGTGATGTTAAATTTGAAAAGTACTTAGGGCTGAATTGTATGTGAGAGAAGAATTCTGTTCAATTTGGTTACAAAGCCCCACAAATCTTTAGTTAGATAAGACCAGAATAAAAAATAATAAAAGTGGATGTTCGAAAAATATGCTTAAGAATTGACATAATTTGAAAAAATTCATAACTATGTTGATAAAAAAACATTTCGATGGACGACAGTGATCAACCTAATTATTATTAAAATTTCTGAAATGACATGTAATTTGTCAACAGATGTATGAATCAGTTGAAAAAATAAATTTATATTTATTTACTTGAACACTCCTCATTCGAGTAGAAATAATAGCAAGAGTTCATTCTCATGAAATATGGTAAGTACTAGAAGGATTAATGATATTGTGAAATTTGGCAATGCAGCAGACTGAAAATTGAATGCTGCCAAGCTAAGGAATGTTTCACTGCAATTGTATTGTATTTCACTTAAAAATCTGCATGCGGCATTGCCAGATAGACGCAGTGCTTGTGAGTGGCACCCCCAGTGGCAACAGCCGCTGCTACACGGCGCTACCCATTCCCCAGGCATTGCCATAACAACCGTTAACCGAAAACACATTTAAAAGCAGAGCAAACCAAACAAATTTCATAAAAAAAAACCGACGACCAGCATCAAATCCAAAGTGTAAACATTCACAGCCTTTGTGCAATGCCATTCTGAGGAATAGGCAAGCGGGGGAGACGAAGGAGAAAGCGAGCTGGGGACATAAGGAGATGGGGATGTGGCCCAGTAGACAATGCGGCTTACAGGCAACAGCTTCCTTCCGAGCTGACGCGCTGCGGTTGCTGCTCTGACGTTTGATGTGCAGCGCAGCCGACCAAGTGTGTGTGTGTGTGGGTGTGTGCAAAGAAGAAGAATGGGTGGATTTGGTATAGGGGTATGAATAGAGGTAGGGAATAGAAATGGGGGATCGGGCGGCGTGGTAGTATATCTATCTAACAACGCACTCAACGACTGACAAACCGGGAATAGCTAACACGGTATTTATTTCAAAACAAGATATAAAAAAAGTATAACCAAAACAGAGAACAACAACAACAACAACGATAACAAACAACGCGCATAGCGAAAAGAAAGTAACGTCATGAATGCGGATGCGAATGTGAATGCGAATGTGAATGGCACATACCACATTCACACACACTCAGGGACTCACATAGACACAGTCAGACACATTGCAATTGCTTGGCAACACCAGCAGCCGCAACACAATCGCTTCACCGACTGCAATGGTGGGTCCTTTCGGAGGAGGGGGCGTGTCGCTAATGAAGTCGCAAACAGGCAGCCGCTGTCGACGTTGCCGCTTTGCATATTCATTTAAAAAAAAAAAGATAAAAAAAGAGAAACGCAGCTCAACATACTCGCAACCGCTCGCCTTTATTGTAATAGAAATTATAAGCTTATGGGCCGCCCACACGATTGCCGGTTTGTCGGTCTGTTTTAGCCACCGTTGCCCGTTTCCATTTCCCCATTTCAGCATTTCCCATTTTCATAAGCATCTTTTGTTCTCACTGGGAACAGGACCGCCACAGGCTGCCGACAATTATAGGTTGTCATGAAGTCCGGCAACGTTGCATGCGAATCTTAACATTGCACATCCAATTTCCCAGCACTAAAATTAGCAAAGCATGTTATATGTATATACTTTGACATTTTCAAAACTGTTTTCTCACGTGCTTAATGCATTTTATCAACACTATTTTTAATGTAAAAGACAAGCTTTGAAAACGTGTCGTTTTCGAATAATTCATAGAAAACAATGCATGCCAACTCGGCGAAAAATGGAATTCGTGTTTGACTTTATCTTGACAAATGCGAAAGTCTGCGAAATGTGGCGAGTAATTTGGATGAAAATACTCTTAAACCATAATAAAACAATGTAGTTTTCCATTTTAGAAATAATTTTGATATGTTATGATGTGAGTTTTTGATTAATTTTACGTTTTTCGTCGTGATTCTGGGAATGCCCATATGTATGCAAAACTAAAGAATAAAGTTTTCAGAGGATAGGCATATACTTGCTTTTAATATTTTCAAATTTTATATACTCGGTATTATATGTACATAGTATATATACATAAGTATATATTTTTGCGTTTCATTCCGAAGAACTTAAAAGCAAATGTTTGTCTGCAAATGACGGGGGGAATCGAACCAAGAGTTTTTCAAGCTGACAGTTCTACACATGTGACAGGTCGGCGACTCTAACCAGTGAGCCACCGGACCACAATTTTTTCTTTATTGATAAAGGTTTGTGTAATATCGAAGAGAGTAAAGTTCAAAATAGACGTTAAAAGCCCCTTCAGACGAGCGCTTTTTCACCGACACTTTTTGTCATTTTTTGTCAAAAAGCTGTCCGTGTCGCGTAACCACACAAAATTTCAAAGCGCCGGTGAAAAACCGAAGCTCACCGATGGAAATGGAACACGTTCTATTCCATCGGTGAGCGATGGTGATCGACACGGACAGCTTTTTGACAAAAAGTGTCGATAAAAAAGTGCTCGTCTGAAGGGGCTTTAAACAATTTCATTGCAAATGATTCTGTTTCCATTCAGTTGAAAGTAAACCGTTCATTGGCATAGTGAAATGCGACAACGTCGCAATTTATGTACTGATCTGGTAGCTAAGCCTTTCTTAGCAGATACTTTATTATTTGAAAAGCTTTCGTGCGTCGACTGCAGCTCTTTTGAATTGCATGCAACGAGGGTGGCTCGATTGCTGTCGGTTTGGCTTAACACTTTACAGTTGATGTTGCTGTCGCAACTGCTGCTGCGCACCACCAATAGCAACAACAACAACAGCAGCAGCAGCAACACCCCCCAAGTTTTCTTTTGCTTACGCCTCGTTTCATTTTCAACAACAATTTCATAATTTTAAAACCGTGCCGAATGCTCGAGCTGGCTCGGGCCAGATTCGTTGGCGTGCGCCGTGCGCTGTATCCTGCGAGTCCTGACTGAGTGAGTGCGGCATGCTATTGCCTTGGCTGCTGGGCGTTCATTTCATTTGATTTTAAGCTGTCATCGACGGCAGTTCAGTGCCAGGTCTCAGTACACATTTCGGAATCCACCAAAGTATTTCACAAAAATCTAAAAGTACGTGCAGTTCCGATTCAGTTAAAATCAAATTCTTGTTATTTAATAAAATATATTTTTTTTAACAAAAAATTAAAATATTTATTACTTAATTGGTGTGCGTGTGTGTAAAATCAAAGATCGAGTGCTGACACTTCACATGTTTCAAAATTGAAAAAAATATAAGTGGTTATAATTCATAAAGATTGGCTTGATTGCCCTGATTCATCGAATAATTTTAATTATAAATGATATGTAACTAACAAAAAAGGTTGATAAACAATATCAACTTATTTAAAATACTTCTAACGTGCTTGGTTTTATTCTTACCCAAATAATGATGATTATAATGAAATAATTTGATCATGCTATACTAAACCTAAATTGTACCATAAGGTGCCAGTTCTATTTCAAGAAAAGTTAATAGTGCTATGTATGAGCTCAAAATCGATCTTCGGCTTTAAAGTTGTTACTTAAAACGATAGATAGTAAAAGACATATACATTTATGAAGTGCATCAGTATATAGAATAATTACTCATTATATCAGCCTAATCTACTTCGACAGTAACTGCTTCACAGAGTTTCTTTTCCTCTTGTTGTTTTCTTTATTAAAATAATAATTTCAAAATATTACTATTATTACTATTTTTTAATTGCAAATTTTTTAAAATTGTACTCCCCCGGTACGTAATTAAAGGGGGAAAAAAATAGAAGCTTTTCCGAAGTTTATATTTCGGACTCGATTGATATTGTTCTTAAAATTATTGATATTGATCGCTCTAGCAAATACCGTTCTGCGGGTTACATTTTAAAATAGCGGCCCTTGAGAGCGTTTAGAAAACGGGAAAAGCTAAGGTGTCCAGATTGGAAAAAAAGATTATATCAAAGTTATTGAAAATGTTGATGGAAATACAACGAAACACTATTAAATTCGCTTCTGATAATGAGAATGCTAACTGGATTTGCCATGTTGGATTTCGCAAGTCTACAACACTTACCTTTTAGTGACACTCATTGCCAACAACTTCAGCCCAAAGCA
Organism: Drosophila limbata; assembly: GCA_963924055.1. NCBI lineage: Eukaryota > Metazoa > Arthropoda > Insecta > Diptera > Drosophilidae > Drosophila > Drosophila limbata. Next base: position 7,470,794 of record OZ001351.1, on the reverse strand, counting down.
ATTGGAATCTGATTTCAATTTCTTGTTTTTGAATTTTGCCACAGAATATTTTCTGTTTTCTAGACACACTCATGCGCCGCCATTTCCAACTATTAAAAATCGCTCAATGCGTTTAGAAAGATCGATCAATAACAAACATTTTAAGAACAACATCATTTTCCACGTGCATTTTTTTAATAATATATAACTTAGCCTAAACTTTACTTTACCTCAATTTTATCTTACACTATTAAGTCTCTTTCGTAAAAGTTTATTATTTCATTATTTCTTATAGATTTTTTAATACTCTGTGTGGCTTTTACTCGTTCTTTATTGTACAATTCATATTTTTCTCTACCATTCTTGACAGTCTAATTTATTTTCAACTGCTGTTAGGCTTTTGTATGTAGTCTTGTCTGCATACCCTCACTTGTAGTTGAATTTATAGTTTACTATTTAAAATCTTGTTCCAATAAAACTTATTCACAATCACATTGATACGACGTAGCCCAGATATTCGAAAGGTGAATTGTAATAACTAGAAAATTCGATATTCGTTTTATTGAATTTTACTGCACTATTCGCTAATTTGCATATGTTTCAACTTTCTTTTGGGCGCACAAATTTTCTAGCAACTCGTTTGACTTCCTTTACAATACTTATTATTGCCACAAAAATTGTTTATGTATTTAGGCATCTCCGGTTGAGCTGTATCCGCCAAAAGAGAGATTATTTGCTTGTAATATTGATGATAATAATACTAGATCGTTCAAAAAGTCCCCGGACTGACAGTGAAAAAAGCATTTTTTTTTATTCAATATAGTCTCCCTCTAGCTTAATGCACCTTGTCCAACGGTCTTTCAACATTTCGATGCCTTTTTTGTAGTGGTCTGAAGAAAGTCCCTCAAAATAGGCTTCAGTTTCCCATTCAACTTCTTCATTGGAGTAAAATTTTTTTCCCTGGAGCCATATTTTCAAGTTTGAAAACAGATAGTAGTCACTGGGGGCCAGATCTGGGGAATATGGAGGATGAGGAAGCAATTCCCAACTTAACTCTTTGATTTTTTCCATCGTAAAAGCGGCTTTGTGAGATGGTGCATTGTCTTGATGAAAAAGAATTTTTCTCTTTGCCAAATGCGGGCGTTTCTTCTTAATTTCGTCATTCACACGATCAAGCAATGCTGAGTATCGTTGTTGCATTTTTCACCCTTTCTAAGAAAGTCGATGTCCATGTCCATGTCCTTCCCAAAATACACTGGCAAAAACCTTACCAGCCCATCGACGTGCCTTCACACGCTTCGAACGGCTTTCACCGGCCTCTCGCCACTCAGCTGATGACCGATTGGACTCCGGAATGTAGTGATGGATCCAAGTCTCATTCATGGTGATATATCGACGCAAAAATTCGATTGGATTTCGGTTAAACATGTCCAAACAGGACTTGGAATCGACCACTCGTTTTTCCCTTTGTTCAATATCTAGGAAATGCGGCACCCATTTTACATTGAGCTTTTTCATATGCAAATGGTCATGCAAAATCGAAACCGCTGACCCACGCACTTTGACTCTTCGATCAGTCAATACGATTTGACGGACTTGTCTGATGATCTCTGGGATAATCACCTCTTTTGGTCTTCCCGAACGCTTCGAGTCTTCTGTGCTCGTACAACCGCGATTAAAGTTGGAATACCAATCGCAAATGGTTGATTTACCTGGAGCAGAGACCCCGTAATGCTTATCAAGCCATGTCTTTGCTTCTACGGTTTTTTTTCCCATCAAAAAACAGTGTTTAATCAAAACACGAAATTCAGCTTTTTCCATTTTTCAAAAAACTCAAAAAGTTGCACAACAATAATATCTTTAACTCGATAGCGAAGCTTCCGATTGCGCACAAATTTTCACTGGAGCCTTGAAATGAACTAGTCAGTCAAAAAAAATTTATTTCAAAATTTTAGTGGAGTTGCCTATGGTCAGTCCGGGGACTTTTTGAACGATCTAGTATGAGATACTGGAGAAACGTGTTGCATTAAAATAAGCTTCCATTTGTAGTGGTTAAAAATAAATGTTTTTTAAGAGATAAGGAATCCACGTAACTCAATGATCAATAATTTGTTGTGTTCAAAATAATAGTTAATATCAATTACTGCATTAGCACATTGAAAATTTGTTGAGCTTGATCAGCTGAAAGAAGTACAAAAGTAAACATTAAGAAGATCGAGTGTCTTTCTCAGTTGGTACCGGATTAGAAAATGTTTTGTTTTTTTATGGTTTCAACCCGAAAGTTATGCTATAGGTGTACTTAAAACAGTTCTTAATATGTTTCGTCACCAAATTGGATATCAGAAATTTTTGGGGCAGTAAAATGCTTTTATCACTAGACTTTTACCTCTTAGAGGTTTTTTCACAAGATATCGGAAATTTTTGAATAAGATATCAGAAATTTTTTAAAATAGAAATATTTTTTGACAGCATAACTTTGTCAAAATGTGTTTATTGTTTGTAGAAATATACCTCAGTACCATGGCCAAGATAATAATGAGAATAAAAATACTTTGAATCAAAGTGAGTTGGGGAAACACCATTAATTCAACAAAAATTAAAGACCACAATCTTACAAGCACTTTGTTGCTGCTTTCCTATTCCACTTTTTAGTAAAAAGTATATGTTTAGTTTACAGGTAATATCGACTAATATTCAACTACAACATTAATAGAAACTCTAAATATATACCGATCTTGCTCTAATCGCATTTATAAAATGTTTTATCTGCGGCAAAAAGAATTCACCACTTGCAAGCAGTATGTTCCTGCATGGCACTGCAAGCAGTGTCACACTCGTACATGCAGTAGTGTAAAGGTAAAAGGTATATTCAGCTAACAGGTAATATATAGATATGTGTTATAACGCGGAATTTCAATGACTATAATGACTATATTTGAGGGGTAATTCACCTGTAGCTTTTTACCCATATACTCCAGAAAAAAGTTTAAAAGTATGCCCAAGAGCCCTTCTAAATATATGTTCAACGACATATGGATCATATCTGTAGCTTCTTTCGTTTGGATATTATGGGGGTCTTCATTTTAGTGGGTTTTAGCGATTTGCCGCTAAACTAGCGATGTTTCGAATAGTAAAAAATTAAGAAATGTTACTAAAAGGCTCCAACGGCCTCCGCTGCAGTCATTTAAATTTTACCTTTCCCACTTACACCTGCTTATCTCCAAATACTCCAAAAGTCTTAGTATGCACTTTTGTTATTTAAATTTATACCTTTCGATCGGTATATAACTCGACCTGATCGGATAGTCATAGCAAATGTTCCATTCCTGTATATATTGCTAGTCGCCTTTGGCAAGCTTCGTGCTGCTTTCGTCACTAGAGCGGACTGCCGTCCTCAGTGATGAATAATCTAGGAACATTGACAATTGCACTAATAGTAGGAGCATACCCCATGAATTAAATAATAAATAAAAGTATTTCTGAAAAATATCTTAAGCAAAGCTCTGTGCCTAATCTTAGGATTACGATTAAGCACATACTCTTATTCAATCATTTGTGGACATTTCAATTGTCATTGCTAGGATATCAAGGGACTAAAGAGCAGAACTGTTAGCTCATTGTTAAGGTTGTGCCTCGAGCAACCACTAAAACCCAATCCGCAGACACGAATGAGTCTATCAAATCATACAAAACCCCGGTAAACAACCCGAAGCCCAATCTACAAGTTGAGTGCAAACAAAGCGCATAAACTGCAAAATTATTTAAGCATAACTCATACGCACGAGAAGGTGCAGCCAAGCGTCAAGGATTGCAGCCTACACACACCCCACGTTCCTCTCACATACACTCACACACTCGTACGGACACTCAGTCGTAGCACACATCAATCCCACAGATATGTCCTCGAAAAAAGGGTTCAAATCAAATTCGATTAGGGTAACGATGTGTTGGATCTCACTTGTGTGTTGGCTCTCACGGCCTTGGACAAGGGACCACGGCCACGGTCAGAGTTAAGTGTGTGTGTGAGTTTGAATTCGAGTTTGTCAAATTGTCAGGGGCGGAGTTGAACTCGTTGTAACCAGAAGAGTTGTCTGGACTCCACTCCACTCCACTCCTGCTCCTGGAGTGTCACACATGCCAAAAGAGCCACAAGTGGCACATTATTTTAATTCACAGTCAAACGTTGTACCGTTAACACTGACTACAACTCTGTGCATGTAAATGGCGGGTGTTGAGTATGTGTGTGTGTGTTTGTTTGGGGGAAGTTAAATGGACAAGGAATTAGAGAAGTTTGAGCAATTTTAGACACGGCTGCAGTTTTTTTAGTGGTAACTAGTAAGTTCAGCGCGCCAAATTGACAATTGCAGTGCTCTTAATTTGGTATGCCGTTAGAATCTGATGATTGCGCTGTTTGATCACAGCAGTTATCACTGCAGTGATGCCAATTAAGCTTTTCAAAAACTTCAAACTTCAAATCCGGAAATCAATTTTTATGATCAATTCTAGAAATCTATACTTGTTATTTTTATGACCTTTTATTCGCTATTTTCTGGTCGGTTTATACAGTTTTCGTGGCGAGTAGCTGATATTACTGATTTACATGGTTGTATACGGGAGCACTTGGGAAATAATACGGAGTTTAAATTTATGCGCCTTTAATTGGGCGACTTGCAGTAGCGGCTACCGTATTGAGAAGGCGATCACTTGCCAACGTTTTAAAACTTTTGTTCTGTATTAAGCCAAGGCAGATTTATTTGTATTATTGATTTTCAACTTGTAAAATTTGTATTGTAATTGTTTGATAAATCGTAAATGTTGAATATTACGACTAAAATAGAAACTTTGGAGTGAACAAAAAAGATTCCTCATTCCTTCCATGATATTATATTATGTACAATAAGTATAAGCTATCCTACGAGTGTTCCAGTAATGCAGCAAATTTCAATTCAACTAGTTCCCTGGGGAACGTAATTTTAGTGCCCTCAGTTGGGCGCCAGTCTGTGGCCCTTGAAGGGACGGAATTGTTTGCAAGGGTTGCAGCTCTGCCTGGATAGGGAATGACCTCTCACCCAGCCTCCTGGACGTGGCAGTCGTGGTGGCAGTGAGCGGAGTGTGTGTGTGTGTGCGTTGTCTGGCTAAGCCATGTTTGATATGCCGTAATTATGTTATAAGGTTGTCCCCGTAAAGTGACAGTTAAGTGTGTAGCAACAGCGACAGCAACAGCAACAGCAACCACGCATCAGCAACAGGATATCATCTGAAGCGACCATCCGAGTTCATTGAGGGTTGTCCGCAAAACGGGGTTGGTTTGATTTATGGCCAAGGTACACAAGAGTAGGTATCAATCAGTACCGTACCCACAGTAGTCCTTGACAGCGTTAAGCATCACCAAACTCCACTAGAACCGAGGAAGACAAACAACAGTTGCTGCCCGCTTTAATTGTTGGCAAAAGTTTGTATTTTTATTTGCCACAAGACAAACAACAACAAGTTGAATTCGCAGTAGTTTGCAGTTGCCGTTGCACTTTTTTACCAGCTGCGCATTAATCTCGGCTAATAAAGAAGTTAAGACGCTACCGCGCTGTTGGCCAAGTTGCCGTCGCGACGTGGCCATTAAAAAGATGCTGCCAGCTGCTGATTGAATATTAAAATGCTGCCAGCGACTGTGGCAATTAAAGCTTTGCCGCATCAATCAGTGCGCTGGCTGTGGCTGTGGGTGGGGCATCATCATCATACTCTTAGTGGACTGCCACGCCTTAATTAGCATAATCTAATTTCAACTTTGTCAGAAATGATTCTTCTTTTAGTGCTGCTGTTGCCAAAAAATGCAAATCAACTAACGAAACGCAGCCAATTTGTCCGCCTTCCCCCCTTTGTCTCTGCCCCGCCCACGCACACGCCTACGCTCAGTCACCGCCTGACGACAGTTAAAAACTTTTATATTTTTACAGCGAAATGAAAAAACAATAAAATAAAAAAAACAAATGCAAAATGAAACCAACAAGAACACCAACATGAAGATGACAACAGCAGCAGCCTCGACAGCAGCGGCGACGGTTTGTTAAAAACTTTTTTAAATGCGAAAATGAAAGAGCAACAAGACGAGTTTTCTATGTGCACGGAGGAAGGGCGGGGGCGGGGGTAGATAAGTAGGTTTGGGGGGAAGGTGGTTAGACGTGGGTGTTGTTGGTTGAGCGTTTAGAATTGACAGCGACAGGATACGGGTAACTGCGTGGATGCCACACGGCGTCGGCGTCAAGTGCCTCAACAGTTTGGCAGGCGAACACAACAATTGAGTTTGTTTCCCAGAATGTACTCGTACATATGTCTGTATGTAAGAGTGCGACTGTGTGCCTACCCCCCATGTGGAGAGGGTAGTTGGGGTTGCCAGATGTTGAAACATTTAATTTGCTGGAATTTGGCGCGTCATGTAAGCTTATTAACAGACTAGAGCGAGTGTATGACACTGTGTGTGTGTGTGTGTTTTGATTCCGTTTGTTTTTCTATGCAAATTTGTGAGTGTAACACGATACGTGACACAGCAGGCAGACATTACCTACACCCACTACTTCAGCTATCAAGATGTATGGCGAACATGAGCTGGAATTAGGCAGCGCCTAAAAATATGCAACAATTTCTAATCATTGCAGATCAACTGTGCTGTTAATGCGAGAATGTTAACTTAAAGCTGCCGTTAGACGATCGCTTTTTCGCCGTTGCATTTTGGACAAAAATTCGAAGATTTTGGCATAAATACAAAGATTTTGTTGTTCAGAGCTCTATTTTTTTCGCTCTTTGTAATCTTAATATTCAAGATTAGAGAGCAATTTTTTTTAAAATTTTTTTCTGGCTACCCTTTATGTTTAACAGCTGATAACAGCTGATTCAGAGTGGCTCTGTTCATTGAAAAAGCTCGCGGAATGTTTTTTGCAAGTTTCAACCGTGATTGAACGTTTATGTATAAGCTTTTTAAATGAAAACAGCTGGGAAAGGCTATAGTCGAGCTCCCGACTATAGGATACCCGTTTCTTACTTTAATAAACTTTAAATATTTCTATTGCATACTTTTAGGCACTTACATTGCTTAAAAGCGTTAATCAGCCATTAAAACCTTTCTATTTGTCCGATCTTGTTACGATTTAGTAGGACGATAGATATTACCAGTAGCTAACGGTAACACTAGTTTACAAAATTAAAATTTTTTTTTGCAAAGCGAATCAAAGTATTTTTTTCTTATGGAGTTTGGCCCGCTAAACACGAAAATGGCATTTAAAGTTTTTTTTTATGGAAGCGTTTTCGAAATATTCAAATTTTTTTTAATTTTCGAGGTTACTCCAACACTTTTGAGTATATTTTCATTTCTACTTATCCTATTTGGCCAAGCAAGCACTTAAATTAAAGGTGAGTTAATTCTCTTCTTTCATACAGTATTAAGATCGGTTCAGTAGTTCAAGTGCTAGCAATTTTAATAAGTTCGAAAATTGTCGTTTTTTGTGATTTTTTGAGTTCAAAAGCTAACATATCGACCTGGAAAAAATAGAAATCACAAAGATAAATTGTTTTTTAAGATTTAGCGTAAAGCTTAAACTGTTCCAAAGAAAATAAATAAATAAATAAAAACCTCTTCACGAGGTAAAAGTTTAGTGACGAAAACAGTCTAAATTTTTCTGTTACTTTCTGTTACTTATTAATCTTAATCTTAATCTTGTTTTAAATTTGGGAAAAACCAACAAAATAGGTCACATGGAAGTTAAAATGATATAAAATTTTGTGACGAATAATATAAAGTTTTACAAATAAATTATAAAAATAAAATGTTTGGCACAATGCGCTTAATTCTTAAATTTTACTCTCATAGTCGGGGCTATTTTATTATTAAAATTAAGAACTTGTAACTTAAATTTTATTGTTTTAATTGAGACAAATGAGATAATAAAATAAATAAGAATTTAGATAGATGACCACTGTTGTTTGTTTTCTTTTCTTCTCTGCTGTAGCCGTGATATTAAAAACGTTGTAACTATGAGGAGTTCCCATGTCATACAGCTCCACAGTGTTATATCTGAATATAATTTAAAATCGTTTACTTAGCAATCTTTCTTTGTTAAAGGAATTAATTATATTTACCTCATAGTTGGCTTTCTTCTATTGCTGGACATTCACTGAGCTCAGGTTCTTCGCAATCGACTCGTTTATGGGGCATCTCAAACATCAGTTTCCTCCAGAATTGGGGATCGTCTCGCCTGAGATACGTGTTGTACACCATGTAGCGCTTCAACTCGGAGTCTAGATTATTAATATCCACTTCTGGATATAGTATAACAATCAGTCGCTTGTTCTTGTCCATTGAAGTGGCTTTAATGGCCGATGAAGTTGTTTGTCATCAAGATGATGATCCGCTTGGACTCTTGAATTGATTTCAGTATGCAGTCCGAAATGGCATCGCCTATCACCCAGTCCCGTTGATAGAAGCAGAGTTGATATCAGCGAGGTCCCTTCTCAAGCTTCTGAAGATACTCCTTTATCAGTTCCAGGTCAACATGCGAAAATGCCAGAAATGCATCAACTTTTAGGTCAGTGTCAACTGTGGGATCCGGTCGGGATGTCCATTTAAGGCAAAGGTTTCTTTCATATAGCCACATTAAAGTTGAGCCTTTTTTATACAAAAGTACGATAACCACAAACGCCAATACAAGAAGAGAACCAAAAATATAATACGAGGGCGGGCTGATAAGTAATCGGCCTTGCTCAACAGATGTACTTGTCAGCTTGTTATTGGCCAGATGAAGTACTCGTATATTTGAATAACCATATAAAGTTGTGTTTGGTAACTGCGTTAAATTATTGTGGGTGAAGTTAAGGAATGCATTTCCAGTTATTGGTATAGGCAGCTCTGGAATCTTCTTCTTACCATTTTTATCACATTTATCAAGTGATCGGTGATGTTTTTTTTATTAATATCAACATTAAATTGGCATTGAGAATTTGAATCTCGACAAATAAAAGCTGTCATATTGGTTTTTGGAATTTGTAAATATCCATTTAATTCCATAATCGTTAATTTATTTTGTATTATATTGGAACTGAAAAAGATTGATTTGAGTTTAAATTATGTATTTTAGAATTGCTTAATTCCTATTTAAAAGCATACCTTAGCAAGTCAGTTTGATCAGCTCCTGATCCTTTAAAATTGAAAATTCTTAAATTGACTAAATCTTCAAAATGTTTCTTGGTGAGTTTTCTGATGTAGCAGTTAATAAGACTTAATGAAGTTATCTTCGTTAGGCCTTTAAAAAATGTTTGCGGAATTTCTAAAAAATTTAAGATTCAAATACCAATGCAAATTTCTTTAAATGGTCCATGCCTCTCAGAAATGTTTCTTCAAAGTATGCAACTTCGTAGTAATCTGAAAAATACCTAAACTCAATCCGCAGCTCTTCAATCTGAGTTAGATTTGTAAGATAGAAATCGGGGCATTCGATTATTTGTTTGCTAAATGTCAACTTAAGTGTTTTGAGATATTTAAACTTTTGTAAAATCTGATAAAAAGGCAAGCATTCAAAGCACTGAGCCCACGAAATGTGTTCTGCATTAGGAAAATTCGAAGATAGCAAATTGAGATATCCCAGGCTTTAACTTTCTGTATAATATTCGGGGAAATTATTTATTTGAATTTTGTGTACGTCATTTTTAGTGCAATTTTGGAAGATGCGGCTTTCACAGTGTACGCTGGTCATGTTGCATTTATTTTGTCGACTGCTAAGATTAATTTGTTCACATTCCCGTAGGCAATTCAGCAAAGTCATCGCTTCATTTTCAAACGTTTTATGTCCTTGATTTTAGCAAGAAAAGCTTATATAATTGTCATTGAGTATAATTTCAAAATCTTCATCTTCTGGGTCATAACAATTATGTGCTATTGCCAAATACAAGTGTAGGCACACAATTTGAAAAAGTATATTTTTGCACATTTAAAATATTTGAACAATAATTTGGTCTTCGAGGTTGGCAACTCAAATTGAGACTGTGAAATGTTTGGCTCAGCTCACTTCTCGGTGGTTGGAAATTATTTCTCTTATCAACAAAGGTTGACTGGGCAACAGGGTATATAGGCTATACCCTAGAAAATATCTGCAACACATGACTCAATAAAGAATTTTATACGTAAGACTTCATTACTTTCGCTATATTTGTGCCTATTCCCAGTGGGATACGTTCAAGAATTTAAGAACACAATGTTAGTTTGTGAATATACATGTATATTTATAAACATATTGGCAGAAACATTGGGGTTCTTTATATACTCATAGGCGTAGACAGGTATTTTAAGGGGCTGTGGATAGTTTATAAAATTGTGAGAAATAGCTAGAGAAAAAAAAGTATTCAAGTATTCAAATGGATTTTAATATTTTTTGAGCTGTGCCTGTGCTTTTGAACTTATAGGAATGTTTATTATAAAAATTGATGTCCTTAGAAGAGAATTGTACATTTTGTAGTTTTGTACCCAAGATTAAGTATACGGTCTACAGAAAATGGACTTCTGTCCCTTTATTGTTTCACAGGCTTCGCCCTTGTGATCATGTGTAGCTGATGAAATAATACACTTAATGTTTTGGTTGCAGTCTGATTTGTTTTGTACAGTCGAGCTGAGTTTCATCTAAGTAAAGAATGTTATAAAATAATAATTAAGATTTAATCTTCTTTTAAATAATAGGTTATTAAATGCTCCCATTACTCTTATTATACCCGTTACTTATTAAAAATAAGTAAAAGGGGATATTGTATTCGTTGCAATGTATGTAACAGGGAGAAGGAAGCATCTCCGACCCTATAAAGTTGATCAGCATCAAAAGCCGAGTCGATATAGCCATGTCCGTCTGTCCGTCTGTCCGTCTGTCCGTCCGTCCGTCCGTCCGTCCGTCCGTCCGTCTGTCCGTCCGTGTGAGCGCCTAGATCTCAGAGACTATAAGAGCTAGAGCAACCAAATTTGGCACACAGATTTCTATAAACCCCACGCAGGTCAAGTTTGTTTCAAAATTTTGCCACGCCGCTTTCCGCCTCCGTAAATCGCAAAAATCCACCACACGCACAGTTTTCAAGATATTATGTTTTTTTAAACGGTGAACGTTAGCTACTGTTATTACCTATCATCCTATTAAATCCCAACAAGATCGGACAAACAGAAAGGTGGTACTGGCTGATTAAAGCTTTTAAGCAATAAAAGTGCCTAAAAGCATGCAATAAAAAAAAGTTAAATTTATTTAGGTAAGTAACGGGTATCCTATAGTCGGGAGCTCGACTATAGCCTTTCCCACTTGTTTTTAAATAAAGTAAATTGAAGGAATTTTATTTACGAATATAGTTATTTTCATTTTAAATTTTTATTTATTTTTAATTTTTTTTTATTTTCATTTTTTTTTTATCGCTTATCCTTTGAATTATAAGCAATTGTAAAGAGAGTACACAAGGTGTCCTATTCAAGTGATGAGGAGTGTATAAGCATACCTTGGCTAGTCAGATTCATAAGTTACTAATCCATTCAAATTTAAAATTCTTAACATAAATTGCCTAAATCTGATATCCAATTTTGTGACGGAGAAAACGTTTCTTGACTTTTGTTTGGGAGCAAGTCCTCATTCAAACTTTTCAGCTATATAAACGATTTGATCCAAACAGATAAACAAACAAACAAGTGGGCTGACTTTCATCTCATTTTCGGAAGGCAACTAAAAATTTAAAAAAAAATTATCTTTTGAACCAATGGTCCGATATTGATGGTCGAAGTAATATAATATATCAAAAATATCAAGAGGCTCCAACGGCCCCATTTGCTCCACTCGATTAAATTTTGCCCCTCCCACTAACACCTGTTTATCTCACGAACCAGGTGAGTTTCCAAAAGTCTTAGTATCCACATTTGTTAGTTGAATTGATACATTTTAATCGGTATATAACTCAACCTGATCGGACAGTCATATCAAATTTTTCATTCTTCCTGTATATATTGCAAGTCGCCTTTCGCACCCTTCGTGCTGCTTTCATCACTAGCGCGGACTGCCGTCCGCAGTAATAGAACATGTTAGTCAAGGTATGTTAAATATACTGCTAATAGACATTATTCAGTAGTTTTGTTTGTTGTCCCATTTTCCAATATGTTGTTGATGTGTATATATTGCCCCAAATCGTAATAATTAAATGTTGCAGGTGAGCATTTATGTTAACAAACTGGATTTTTCCCTAAGTCAAATGAAGACAAAGTCCAATTAAAAACCAATAAAAAATATATAAATTTTACTTTAGCCCAACTAAGAATCATGACAAATTTGAAGTCTCTAGCTTTATTATTAGATTTTATATAAATATTTTTCACTTTTTTCTCATAATCGGATGGAGGCGTGGGCCAAATCCAAAAAAAAAAACTGAACTCTAAATTAGTCTAACTAAGGTTTATGCCAGATTTGAAAACTCTAGCTTTAAAATTATAATTAATGTCAAAGAAATCGACATTATATTTATACCCTCTGCCCATTGAAAATGGTCTAAAAGGGTATATTAGATATGTGTGATGTATTTAACAGGCAGAAGGAAACATCTCCGACCCCATAAAGTATATATATTCTTGATCAGCACCAACAGCCGAGTCGATTGAGCCATGTCCGTCTGTCTGTCCCTCCGTCTGTTTCAGACAACTGATCTCAGAGACTATAGGAGCTAGAGTCATTAAATTTGGTATGTAGGTTCCGGGACACCGGACGCAGATCAAGTTTTTTGGGTCAGACCACTATATCATTTAGCTGCCATAGGAACGATCAGTCGAAAGTCAAGCTCTAGTTGAAAACCCCGTTTGTTGTTTCAGATATCTCAACCAAACTGACAGAATATGCATACGAGATGATCTTAGGCATCCTGACCTGTTGTTTGAGAAAACTGAAACAAACTGACAGAATATGCATATCAGATGGTCCCACACATTTTGACCAAATTTGGTTAAAATCGGACTACTAAATCATACAGCAAGTTCGTGCGGCGTTAAATATTTATGTTTTACATGCTCACATACATATTTCTAATTTTTTTATAACCAATATTATATTTCATAGAGACTGGCACAGGGTTTCCTTCAGTTGATCAAACTCGACAATATCCGCGCCATCCGAGCACATTGCTATCAAAAAATCTGTATGATTATACACTTCTTATTATTATTCCCATAAATTTTTTTTCTCACAGAAAATGATTACATTCTGAACAATTTTATTAACAAATAAGTGCTTCAATTTAGCAAGCATCCAGGGAACATTTCCTCTTTCCATCGCTGACTTTTATAAGTTCTGAGTCTTCACACGCCACCCACGGCTTTTTAACAAAATGTGAAAAAGCGACCGCGTGTTAACACTTTAAGTAATAAACTCTAGTATTTAACTTGCTGCCTTAAAAGGATTATCCTACCCCTTTTGCACTATGCATATTTTTTTTAAGCTTTAATAAGTGGCTTTAACTAAAGCGAGAGAGTTGTGTACCACCTTTACTGAGCATCAGCATATTTTATTTATTTTGGCTCGCTTTGAATCTGCCTGGCTGCGTTTACTCAGTAAAAAAAAGCTTTCACGAGATGATTGATAAACATAGGGGAACAAATAACGAACGCTAGTGAAATGCATCGAAACCATAAACAATTGCATGTGGTTATTTGAAATGTTTGTCAAGACGCAAAAGCTGCGAACCCCACTCTCAAAAAAAACAAGTGGGCGCGGCTACAGTCGAGTTAGCTCGACTGGAGGATACCCTGTGCCAGTATCCATAAAATAGAATATTGGTTAGGACCATCTCATATGCATATTCTGTCAGTTTGGTTCAGTTATCTCAAACAACAAAAAAGTTGTTCATACTAAGACTTGATTTTCGACTGATCGTTCCTATGGCAGCTATATGATATAGTGATCCGATTTCAACCAATTTTGGTCAGGTTATAAAAGACCATCTCATATGCATATTCTGTCAGTTTAGTTCAGTTATCTCAAACAACAAAAAAGTTGTTCATACTAAGACTTGATTTTCGACTGATCGTTCCTATGGCAGCTATATGATATAGTGATCCGATTTCAACCAATTTTGGTCAGGTTATAAGGGACCATCGCGTTTGCATATTCTGTGAGTTTGGTTCAGTTATCTCAAACAACAAAAAAGTTGTTCATACTAAGACTTGATTTTCGACTGATGGTTGCTATGGCAGCTATATGATATAGTGGTCCGATTTCAATCAAATTTGGTCAGGATGTATGCGACCATCCCATATGCATATTCTGTCAGTTTGGTTTACATATCTCAAACAACAAAAAAGTTTTTCATACCGAGACTTGATTTTCGACTGATCGTTCCTATGGCAGCTATATGATATAGTGGTCCGATCCAAATTTAAAAACAAACTTGATCTGCGTCCGGTATCCAGCAACCTACATACCAAATTTGAAGTCTCTAGCTATTATAGTTTCTGAGATCGACGCGTTCAAACAGACGGACAGACGGACAGACGGACGGACAGACAGACGGACATGGCTCAATCGATTCGGCTGTTGATGCTGATCAAGAATATATATACTTTATATGGTCGGAGATGTTTCCTTCTGCCTGTTACATACATCACACAAATCTAATATACCCTTTTTGACCATTTTCAATGGGCACAGGGTATAAAAAAAAAACAAATTGGGCGATTTATGATGAATTTAGCGAAATTTTTAGGGGTCCATACTAGTTTTCATACCCGTTACTTGAAAAATAAGTAAAAGGGGATATTGTATTCGTTGCAATGTATGTAACAGGAAGAAGGAAGCATCTCCGACCCTATAATGTACATATATAGTATATATTCTTGATCAGCATCAACAGCCGAGTCGAGCTAGAGCTAAAGCCAAAGCTTTTTATTATAGTTGCTTTTGTAGCTTTGGCTACTTTGATTGTGAAAATGTAAAATAATTTGACTTTTACTAAATAGTCATAAATAAGCAGAAATATTCAAAAATAATCAGAAATAATCAGAAAAAAATCAAAGATAATCCGAATACTCAAAAAGATTATTTTTGATTATTTTTGAATAATTGTAATAATTTTAGATTATTTTTGTTTTTTTGTAATCGTTTTCATTAAATAATCACAATTTTTCAACAGTGAATTATATAGTCACTACGATTATTTCCAAAAATAATCTAAATTTAACGGGTATGACTACTACTGTGTTTAACTTTATTGAGACATGGAAAAAACGGCCCTAAGTGTTTGGTTCAGTATAGGCCATTCAAAATAGGGGTTCAGAAAAATATAAATATAAAGCTCGAGTTTTTTAATTTAAAAGTTGAGTTCAATGTGCGATATTGCTGAGAATGGGGACTGCTGCTTTTTTTGTTTCGTTCTATAATTCTTCTAGTCCGTCTCAGGACATGATAAGTCGGTGGTGTTTGCTGAGCAATTGCTAAGTACACACAGACAAGAGACTGCCTGCGAATGAGAAATCACTTTTAATTGCCATTGCACGAAAAATGAAGAGGAACTGGAGGGCATGGAAAAGGTAGACAACTGCAGCACTGAAGGTTGGAGGGGGTGGCAAGTTCCAAGTGGCAAGTGCTGTGACAGTGCGGCAGTGGCAATGGAAATGGGCGTGTCACACGGCACAGAACACAGTCGAAATGAAGACGGTAACGAAGACAATGTAAATATGGACATAAATCTTGAATAACGTCTTGTTCAAGTCAACAGCAGAACAAAACGGAAACTAAAACCAAACCAACAGCTAAAAGTAAAACTAAAGACACAAATAACAATGCAGAAGCATCTGTGCTAAAGACGGTCGTGTGTTTGAATTGCTTTCAATCATCCTTAATTTAATTAATATTTTTAGTAGATAACACGGTGTTACAGTCAAAAAACTTCTGGGATGCGACATTGCGTAGGTAAATTACAGTAAAAATCAATTCAATCAAATCAATAAAAGTCAATTTTGATAGAGTTAAAAAATCCTAAATCTTAATCTATGCATCCCACAATAATTTGTAATACGCCGAAAGAGAGAAAGTAACACCTTTCTAACGGTGTAGTACACTGCAATCTCGGACAAAAATTGAGGGAGTTACATGTAAAAATATAAAGATTTTTTCAGTTATTTGCGATTTCACCGTTCTTTGAACGAAAATTAATAGGTCAAATTTGTAGAAAGCAATTTACTTGTGGTATGCAATTTAAAAAACAGTTAAATTTGCGTCTTCTGCACTTAGACTGAGTTAATCAACTTTATGTTAACTTTGTTAACTACGCAGCTACAAACGGATAATGGGGGGATTGGGGCAATCATGGCGCGACTATCAACATATTGAGCAATTTTGTTTCAGAAAATCTTTCATAGCAGTGCTAATTATTGTCCGATTTAGAATATATAATTTCGGTGTGCACCAAGGAATTCTAGTATGCCAAAAAATCTATTTAACTAGAGCGTGATGTTTCATGACAGAAGTTTTGTTTTGATATTTTTTGTAACACCGTGTTATAGAAGACTTTTTTTTTATAACTAAAGGTACATTTAAACTAGTTGACGCAGCGTCAATTTCAGCAAAGTCAACAATTGTCAACCAAGGTCAACGCATTATTTGAGTTTACATTAGTTAACTTCGTTGACCAAAAAACATGTTTGTCAATTACTTTTCCAGTTGGTCAATGCAAGAGCTAGCAACGTATTGTCGATGAAGTTGACAGCTATTTAAACTAGTTGGCATTAACATTCGTTGACGTTCACGTTGCCAATGCTGTTAAGTTGACGTCGTTATTGTGTATGTATAGAGAGTGTTGATTGGTATGAATTACATTTAATTTTGGTCTGGACTTCATTAAAACAGAACAAAATATGTTTGTTTGTATATATATTTGAAAGCGCAAATGGGCCGCTGCATTTGTTTTGAGTCATGAGGAGGAGGCAATGCAATCCTCCTTTAAACAAATTATAAAAAGCAACTGCAGCAATTAAATGTGCAATTTTTATGCCACATTATCGATTTACCATAAATCCATAGCTTCCGATTGTGATCGGTCTCAACCTGAAAAACTTCGTTTTAATTCATACTTTAATAATTAATAAGGTATTCACAAATAGGTTTTATTTAAATTTATTCTGTTTTTAATAAAGTTCACAGCAGAAAAAGATGTTAATCTACCGAAATTGATGGAAAAAATAAAGTGTTTTACGAGGGCGGGCTGATAAGTAATCGGCCTTACCAAAAAAAAAACATCTTAAACAACCCATAAATATTTTATTCGATAAGTGTTTTCTATCGGCTGATTGCTGAAAAAGTTTTAGGCGTTTTTCTCAACACTGGTAATTTTGGCGGGAGTTTTAGCATGGTCACTTTTGCATTGTCCCCAAAATGAGTAAAATAGAATATCGAGCTGTCATTAGATTTCTGTTTTTAAAAAAGAAATCCAACGATGAAATAAAAAATGAGTTAATTGAAGTTTATGGGGAATCAGCTCCATCGATTTCGACCATTAAATATTGGACTGCTGAGTATAGGCGCGGGCGGACAAGCATTTTTGACGAGGACCGTCCGGGACGTCCCAGAGAGGTGACAACCCCAGAAATGGTAGATAAAGTCCACGGAATGATATTGGATGATCGCCGAATAAAGCTGAGAGAGATTGTTAAGGCCCTAAACATTTCTCGTGAACGTGTTGGAAACGTCTTACACGAATATTTAAATATGAGTAAGCTTTCGTCAAGGTGGGTGCCGCGATTGCACTCAGCGGAACACAAACGCAACCGCTTGGTCATTGCGAAGGAGAGTTTGGCATTGTTAAACGCAAATAAGAATGAATTTTTGCGTCGTTTTGTGACTGTCGGCGAAACTTGGATACATCACCATACACCAGAAAGCAAGGAACAGTCAAAGCAGTGGATTTCAACCGGAGAAACGGCGCCGAAAAAGGCAAAGATTGGTTTGTCGGCCAACAAGGTAATGGCAACGGTTTTCTGGGATGCCCGAGGCGTAATTCATGTGGATTATCTAGAAAAAGGCAGAACAATTAATAGAGAATACTATTCTAACCTTTTGGGACAGTTCGATTCAGAACTAAAGAAAAAAAGGCCGCACATGGCGAAGAAAAAAGTTCTGTTTCACCAGGACAACGCTCCGGCTCACAAGAGCGTTGTTGCCATGATGAAATTGTGTGAACTACACTATGAAATTCTTCCACATCCCCCCTATTCTCCAGATTTAGCACCATGTGACTATTATCTATTTCCAAACTTAAAGAAATGGCTTCGTGGAAAGAAATTTCAGTCGAATGAACAGGTGATCTGTGAAACAAACGCCTATTTTGAGGACCTGGACCAGTCATATTTTATGGAAGGTATAAAAAAATTGGAGGACCGTTGGACTAAGTGCATACGTCTAAAGGGAGATTATGTTGAAAAATAAAATAGAAAAATAAAAAAAAAACCGTGTTTTCTTTGGTAGGCCGACTATTTATCAGCCCACCCTCGTATCTCTAAGATGTACACAAAGTTTGTCAACACAAAGCAAAAGAATGAACATGATGTCAATTTGAATTTCCATTGTCAACACGTCAATTATGAGTTCAACTGTTGACAATAAGCGTTTACACTATGCTTACGCTCACAATGTCAACTGCCGTTTTTCGCATTGTCAATTTACAGTCAACGCAGCTGTTGACCGTGTTGACTCCTGTTTACACTAGGATTCACTAAGTTGGCATTAAAATTGACTTGCTTGTCAACTAGTGTAAATGTACCTTTACACAGAAAAACTATCTATGTGTTCTATTTTTTAAGTAGGTATTCAGGATAATATTTAGGGTATTCAGAAACTATAATATTTGTGTTATGTGACAAATTTATTACAAGCATTCTCTTTATTTCGTTTACGCCCATGCGTTTGGTGTCACCCTCTCTTACTCTTGTCTTTTTTAATGCTTTTGCAACTTTTTTTATCTTCATTTCAATTTAAAAAAAAACCAGTGGGCGCGGCAGCAGCCCGACTGTTAAATACCCTGTGCCAGTCTCCATAACATAAAATATTGATTGTAATAGAATTAGTTATATGTCTGCAGACATATAAAACATGAATATTTAACGCGCTCGAAATTGCTGTATGATAGTAGTCCGATTTTAACCAAATTTAGGTAAAATGAATGGGACCATCCCGTTTGCATATTCTGTCAATGTGGTTGAGATATCTCAAACAACAAAAAGTTTTTCATACTGAGACTTGACTTTTTGACTGATCGTTCCTATGGCAGCTATATGATATGGTGGTCCGATCAAAATTTAAGAACAAACTTGATCTGCGTCCGGTATCCAGCAACCTACATATCAAATTTAAAGTCTCTAGCTATTATTAGCTTCGGAGATCGGCTGTCTCAAACAGACGGACAGACGGACGGACAGACAGACGGACATGGCTCAATCGACTCGGCTGTTGATGCTGATCCAGAATATATATTACTTTATGGGGTCGGCGATGCTTCCTTCTCCATGTTATTTAACTGAAGATTCTAATTCTGGCAGGTCGGCGACGCTAACCATAGAGCCACCGGACCAATAAGCATTATTTATTTTTACAACCAATACCAATACCAACCTCAGTGTGACCATATTTCGTTACATACTTTTAACAGTCTGGCAACCTTTCTCTATTTTTTATTTTGTCTCAATATGACAAATTTTGTATACATACCCCAGGGCATGTTTGGTGTGATAACACAACATATATCTCTTTATAAAATAACACAAATATCAGAGTTTCTGAATACCCTAATTGTTAAATTTACACAGTATGCGGATAAAATGGAAACCACTCCACATTAAAATAGTCAAAGAAGCCTAAAACATAGTCAAAAAATATTACAGAAAAAAACTGTACTTAAATCAAGAATTTTTTATTTGGTTTAAGAAATTCCGAGATTACTAAACTTACTGAACCGCTTGGGATTTTCCGTAGTCCTGTATTTTTATACCCTGGGGGATAAATTAAGCTTGTTCAAAAGTATGTAACAGGCAGAAGGAAGCATCTCTAAAGTACATATATTCTTGATCAGCATCAACAGCCGAGTCGATATACACAGAGATGGTAAGAGCTACAAACAAATTTGGAATGAAGACTTCCTATAATGTCAGGCAGAACAAGTTTTCGTTGGACGTTGATGTACTAAACGAAAAGTTAATGTAAAAATTTTGCCACGCCCACTGTGGGGAGCGTAATTCATAAAAAATGGACAGCACCTTTAATTAAATTTAAATTTGTTTTATACTAATGTGTGTAAGAATATGCTCAGAAACTAATCACCAACTTTCATCACGATGAGGCCATAAATATTAAAGATATTAACCATTTTGTCAAAGGTCTTTTATTGGCAATTCAATAAATAAAATTGATGGTCAATTAATTCATTGTATATTAATGTTTACTCTGCCAAAATGTACATCGAGAATGTATATCTAATTTGCCAGGATCAGTCTAATTGACGGAGTTTTGAAAGTGATAAGTTGTCTGCAAGGGAAACACGAGTTTGGGGTTGAAATCCCGGTCCGGTGGATGCTAAATAATTGTACTTTTAATAAAGTTTTAATATTTTAAGATATCGGGTAAATTGGTTCAAATCACTCATTTATATCATGTATAAATGTATGTAGCCGAGGCGTAGGCCCAGGGTATATTACTGTCGAGTGCACTCGACTGTTCGGTTTGTTTTTCCTGTATTTAATCTACAGTTGAGTACTCGTAAAGGAAAGATTCTTTGCTAATGGAACTCTTACCTCTATCATTGCAGCATGAAGGAGACGAACGGCAACAACACCGTCAATAATCACGCTAACAACAGTAATAGCAACAACAGCAATGGTAGCAGCAACAACAACAACACTGGCAGCTTAACGTCGACAAACTGTGGCGCCACCGCAGCGGCAGCCACGCCCACAGCGGCACAGCAAACAACAGCAGCTGTCGCGGGACAACAGTCACTGCAACAGCAGCAGCAACAGCAATCGAGTGGACAACAGCAACTGACGCCGAGGAAGAGCAACATTCACGAGCTGCGGAATCAGGACTATGTGAGCCGCCTTATGGCTGCCACGCCCCCTTATTTATACTCAGCACCCGTTGGGCCGAATAATTATTTCTTCAGCGACATGCTGCGTTCGCTGGTGCAAACGCGCAACAACGAGACCGCTCGCGTGTTGCAGCTGCAACAGCAGCAGCAGCAACAGCAGCAACAACAGCAACAGCAGGCGGCGTTGGTGCGACGTTCGCGTAAACGATCCTGGTCACATCGGCCCTACTACGAGCAGCTGCGAGAGCGACGCGACGTCGAGGAGAAGCACCAACAGCAGCAACCGCTGCAGCAGCCTCAGCATCAACAACAACAACAGGCAAGCACCACGGCAATAACAACCACTGAGAAGCCACTGGAACTGACCAACAAGATAGCTTCCACGCCCACGCCTACGCCCACGTCCTCACCCTACGCCTACACGAAGCTAGAGACGAAGATGGAGACGAAGCCCTTGGCGAAGGCATTGCTCGGCGGCGCCGTGGACAATACGCTGCAGGATAACACGCCGCCGGCTGCATCCCTGCCACCACAGGATCTGGTGCTGCCGCCGCCGCCGCCTGTGTGGTATCCACCACTCTACGCGCCATACGGCATCGATCCGCTGCACTTCTTCATCGACCTGCGCGTCTCGGGGCACATCTACGACCGCAAGAAGGAGAACTTGTCTCCGCTCTCCAATAGCAACAGCAGCGGCAGCGCCACAGCGTCCACAGCGGGTGCCTTGCTGCCCGCAGAGGAATCATCATCAGCTGCTGCTGCTGCTGCGGCAGCAACAAGTCTGGGCAGCAAGCGTCATGGATCCGCCTTCACTGTGCCCATACCCAAGTCAGCACAGAGCGATGCCATCAATCTGTGCGCCAACGGCAGCAGCGCTGCGGGCGACGCCACCGGGACAGTTGGAGTTGGAGCTGGTGGCGCTGCCGCCCTGGGCAAATTCGAGCACTACGCCAAATACTATGATCTGGGTGAAAGCAAGGAGAATCAGCCGGCGGCAAGCACAGCGGCAGCAGCAGCCGCCGCAGCCGCGGCAGCGGCGAATCTGTCCAAGTCCGGTGCCAGTTACATGTTGCAGCACTTGCCACGACTTTACAGTCAGTTTGCGGCCCAACAGGAGGCGGCAGCGGCGGCAGCTGTAGGGGATCTGGACGCCAAGTCGGAATCTGCTTCCGCCTGTGCCGATCTGTGCGATGAGGACTCCCTGGGACGCGGCTCCAGCGACACGGCGGGTGCTCTCCTCGAGAGCAACAGTCTTCAGAACGATCGCGACATCGACGTGGAGATCATTGACTCCATCAAATACCGCACGGATGGCGAAAGCAGCCGCTGCTCCAGCAACGATGAGGCCTCTGTCACGCATATCGACTAAGTTCCAACCGGACCACCATTCCAACACTACTTATGTTACCAACCTTAAAACTCAATAAAGAAGTCACTTGGCTAACAAAAAGTTCAAATATTTACTTCTCCGTTTCCATCAGCTTCCTCCTGAACTACCAAAGCGAAAGGTTCCAATGTCCTAATCTCGGTATTAACCAATCCTTTTATAAGTGCTTCAATTCAGTAGCAATGATGTGTTGCAGTTTCCAAGTTGTAAATACTCAGCAATTCCAAAGATTCTACTCCTCTTTCTATCGCAGCTTCTTGCTGATAAATAGACCAATCTATGATCTAAAGCAGGGGTGGGCACAAAATCTGAGCTCGAGAGCTCTACAACAAAAACTACAACAACATCAACAACAACAACCCTACGGCGCGCCGTCATCGCGCACACACTGCGCCGTTGCTATGTTGTTGTTGTAAATTTTTATGGTACGGTCATAAATTTCAAGTGTTAAAAATGCCTCGTCTAAAGCAGCTCCTATGTTGTTGTTGTTAGCTTGCTCGCGAGTCATGCCTGCATTTGTTGCTTTTTATGACTGTCATAAAATGCGTCGAGCTGCTTGTGTGCGACTTCACGGCGCCAAATAAAGTTGGGAGCTGCCGCATAGCTCCCGGAGCCCATGCTTGCCCGCCCCTGATCTAAAGGTTTGTACTACTCTTAGCGGAAAAATAAAGGATGACCTGTTTTGATTCGAGTACATTTAACATCTGAACATTTCAAAATTTTTATTTTAAGAATTTGATGATGCCTGTGCTAAACCAATTATTAAGTTATGATGTTCTTTTTATATCATAATTTTGGGTGGGTGGACTTAAGTTCATTTCCAGCTAACTCATAAAAAAGTTTCTTCTTTCGTCATACTCTGTACGTAATAATACTTTTAAATATTTCCGTCTTTTAACATTACAATATAAATTTTGTGCTGATTCAATTATCCCGTTGAGTTCCTATATTTTGGACATTCTGTTCCCAAATAATAATGGAAGTTAGGTTCGATTTTTTGTTAACTTTTCAATATACAGGGGTGGTCAAAAGAATTTACACAACACTTAAAGTTAAATATACTCGTACTTTGAGCTTAATTCATGTTAACTTTGATATCAATGGAAAGGTTATTTGAATTCCTTTTGAATGATACAAAACTTTCCCTTTAAGTACCCATTAAAAATTTCGAATTTTTGTAAAAGCCTACTTTTTTGACTTCTTTCCTGATGCAAAAAGTTTCTTCAAACATTTTTAATAGTGACTGCATTTTTTTTTTTCAAAAATCTGTACGCTAGTATTTTTTATATTTTTTTGAAAATGGCAAAAAAAAACGCACTTTTTCCTTGAAATTTAATTTGTAACATTTTATTTTAAAAATTTACATGTAAAACTTAATATTATTCGTCAGAAAATTGGATATCAGAAATTTTGTTGTATGAAAATGTTTTCGTCACTAGACTTTTAAATCGTAAAGAGGTATAAGTTTATACCGTTTATAAGTATACAACTTTCGATGTTGTAATAGAAGTACTATTTAAAGTATTGAGCGAGTATCGCGAGAGTTTAAGAAAAAATATTTCGTGTTGTTTTCATCTTTTCTGCTCGCCAAGTGACGCTTAAAATTATCGAGCTTGCTCGATACAAATTTAAATAATTCGATATTTGGAAGCTTAGAGATTAAGCAACTATCGATATGGGTAACAATTCAAATATATAAATACATATCAAATGAAATAAAACTTAAATGAAAAAAGAATTTTCAAATTAATCAAACTAAAATGTGTTGGTATCGGGGGCAACACTTATACTCATTTTACAGTCTGGGCTAAACTCCTGGCGTTAGGAAAATAATCTCATTTAAGTTTAACCATCTACACATGTAAGTAATTAATTCAATATGCACTACACAGAAAAAATCTCCGGAATCAATCTCAAACGTTGTCAAAAGTTCGCTTATCTCGAAATATTTTCATTAAGTGCAAAATATTTTATTCAAGTACGATTTTTGAATTCGCTTTCAAATATTTATCTCGAGGCTCTTCAGGAATTTTTTCACTTGAATCTGATAGATAATGCATTATTGACTATTTTATTGCGGAATCATTGCAACTAAAATCAAATAATATAAACTTAACGTTTAGATTGATTTTATGTTTTCTGTGTAGCTTCAACTAAAAATTGGAGCAGATCTTTTAAATCAGCTGAATTAAGACGAGCAGTCGCCCATGTTATTATACTCGTTAATTGATGTCTCATCAACTGTATAACATCATCCTCCACGCCCACTCCAGTCCCGTTCCAACTGCCACCCAACTATGCCGCCTCAAAGTATGCAACGGCGAACGCAATTTCATAAATCATTTGACGCCGTCGTCATCCGCGCTGCCTGCCTCAAGGCATTTGTTAAATCGTCGTCTTCGCCGCGGAATTGACGATCCCCTTCTACTCCTCCCCGCCTATCTCTCTCTCTCTCTTTCTCTCTCTCTCTCGGGTATCCCACTGCTGCCTCCTTTTCGACTTACATTCATTTCACTTCCCCCCGCTGTTGTCGCATTACACGCCTGACTACGCTTTGTGTAAATTAAAACTGCTGCCGGCTGCCAACACTCTGCCACTCCCCCTCATCCCCCGCCACTCCCGCTAGACTACTCTTTGGCATAAGAATTGCCAGTACGCGTTTTTTCTCTTGTTTTTCACGTCCTTTATTTCTTTTTTATTTTTCGATTTTTTTTACTTTTTTTTTTATTTGAAATTTTTATTTGTGCACAGGATATTAATTTTTACACCATTCATTGATTTTGTTTGCGCGCGGGCGCGTAATGAACATGCATACGATATGAGTACGGGCGTTCTCGCATTTGGCCACTGGGCGTGGCAACTGGCGGCCTTACGCGCTCGCCGACTCGTTTCCGTTTCCGTTGCACTTGTTGTTGCTGCTGCTATACGCGTTAAACTCATACCCTGTAAGGCCAAGGGAATCAAATTATACAGGGTATAAGACAGACCCAGAAAAAGGATGATTGCCTTTCGCTTAACCACGGAAATCTGCATTTCTTTGACCTTTGCAAAGACAGCAAAGAAGATTATTATGTTTATTTTGTGTCTTTTTTAGCCTTTGACTTGGTTAAGAGCTTCAGAAATCATTTTGTGTAGCCAGTATATAGTTGTTTTTTTTCTCTTAATCATAAGTTTTTCAACTAATCTGATAAATATAAGCAGGGATCAAAACTGTAATCGAAACCGAAACCGAAACAAAACATTTTTTCAATTTTTGAAACCGAAAGTACGAAATTTTTTAAATCGAAATGTCCGTTTAGAAACCGATTGATGTATAACGGTTACTGTTTATTTAATCAAGCACTAAATTTAAATACATGTATATGGTTAAGGTGTAACATCTTTTCTTAAAATAATTTTGATAATTTTTTTAATTTGAAAAATAATCTGAATAAATACATTTTTTTTTAATTAAAATTTTTTTTTTTAAATACTAACATATTTTTTAGCATTTTAACAACCAAATTTTTTTTTGTTGTGATGCGAAATTGTACCGGCATTTCATAATATTTATAAGTGATTTAAGGAAAAGGTGATTCAAAATATTCAGATCCCTTATTTAACATAAAAGTGAACACATATTCCCATACTGGTATTTGTATTCTTCATATACATGCATACATGAGTAATCATGTTTATGCAACTTTGTAAAAACTTCTTTGGTGCATTTGTCTTTAATTCATTTTAATAATTTAGACTTATTTTCTTTTACTCTGTCACTTCTGATTTCAAATTTTTAAAGCATTGATCAGAGCGATTTTGTGAGATTTATAGCTTTCATTATTAGCAAGACATATCCCACTGTGTTTTTTCATATAACGTTAGTTTATTCATATTCTTTTTGTGATTTCAATATTCCTTGAAACCTTCCTTATAATAACTTCATATACCCGTATTTACTCGTCGCTTTCTGTCTGAGTTTTGGGAATCACAAACCTCCATTAATTCCATTTGCACATATTTTCAATAAATTTGCTATAGCCCAAAAAATATATTATATCATATCATAATCGGTAGATTACTTAAGATTTGTCATTTCTCAGTCGCCAAACTGGAATGTAGCATGTTTCTATAAATCTGAAGGAGTTGTCAAGTTGTTGACACGTCATGGATACTTTCAGCTCAACAGGCACATGGTCGTTCTTATTTGCTATTTTGTATTTATGCATAACACTCAGTCAGGATATGAAATGAATGGAATTGGACGAGTTTGCATATTTGCAACCAGATAACGTGCTCCCTACTCCACCTTCGACTTTTACCTTTAGCTTTTACCTCCTCCTCTGGTTGGACCTCTAGCTGTATCTACTGCGCACCCGCACCCAAAGCATTGAGGCAGAAAAACTGCAGTGGCAGGCAATCAGGAAGAGCAAAAAATATCAAACAATGAAAAAAAGTGAATGTGAAGGAATGTACAGTCACATGCCGAACAAAAGGCATCGATAAAAAACGCTAAAATCGACTTTGTTGATTTATGAGCGAGTGCTGAAGCGGAGGAACGTCTATGGCTTGGGGACTGTGGGAACTCGAGACTGTGGGCATCACCAAATCATTGTGCGAGTATAATCGTAATCAAAGTAAGTACTTGGCTGTTGGCTGGCAGGGGAGAGGCCCCAGAGCATCGAAGGAAATTGAAATTCAACCTAATTGCGGGATATTTACAACGCAACTTAACAGCTGACAGATTTTGTATTTTGCGTGGGCTTTCCTTCGACTCCTTTGCCTCAGCCTCAGATTGCTTGGATTCATAAATCTTAGCTGTAGCTCATAATTCATGCAGCACTCGACGATTGGCAGGCTCGGGGTGGGCAGTCCGCTACTTGAGGCGCCTTTCGGTGGGTGGGGGATGATATCCTGGGCCGGGACAATAAGCTCAACTTGCGCCAAAAAAGTTTTACCAATGACAAGACGCGCCAAGAAATGTGAAAAAGAAAAACCCCGTGGCTGTTGCACAGTGGAACGATGTCAGCCAAGGGATGGGGGTAGCTTCGTGGGGTTGAACAAACAATGCTGCAACTCTCGACAGCATTTCTCAATTCTAGATTCATTCTCCCAAAAGGGGACACCACAAATAACTTGCAAAATGTGTGGGCGTTCTGACAGCTTAAAGCTTTTTTCCTAATTGATAGATTTGTTTATTTTTGAGCGACTCTTGTTAAATTTTATCATTTTATTTTCTTTTTTGAATTTTCATCGCAATTATACTCAAAAATCAAATAATGTTAAAGCCGAAATAAAACATGCCGAAATACTCGTATTAGGGCTTTCGTTATGAAGAGAAATCAGTTAAATAAAAAGAATAAGAAATATTTCA
The DNA here is from genome assembly GCA_963924055.1 of Drosophila limbata. NCBI lineage: Eukaryota > Metazoa > Arthropoda > Insecta > Diptera > Drosophilidae > Drosophila > Drosophila limbata. The sequence continues at coordinate 7,442,967 of OZ001351.1, read as the reverse complement.
AAGTAATTTTTTATGTTACTATTTTTTATATTGTGAACTTAAATCCCCGGTTACCGTTACAAAGCCGATATACAAAAATTTTTCCTCATTTTCAACAAAAAGTGTCAGTTTTCAAAAAATTATAAAAAATACTAGCTAGGAGATTTTTGAAAATTTTTTTTGCAGTCACTATTAGAATTATTTGAAAAAACTTTTTGCATCAAAACAATTTTTTGTTTGAGGCCGAGGAAAAAAGTAAAAAAAAGTAGACTTTTACAAAAGTTCGAAATTTTCAATGGGTACTTAATGGGTTAAGGAAATTTTTGTATTATTCAAACGCAATTTTAATGACCTTTCCATTGATACCAAAATTAACATGAAGTTCAAATTATGAGTAGATTTTACTTTAAGTGTTGTGTAAATACTCTTGACTGGGGATGTATGAATAAATTTGATAATCCTGAGTTGCGGACGTTACATTTGCACGCAAATTTTCATGTTTAAACTGATACAGCCCGCGTTCAGATTGGTGAATTTCAATTAAATTTGAGGGAAAATGCATTTCATTGTGAGTACTCTTAAACCTATTTTAAGAAGAAAGCCTTACTGTTGTTTAAAAAAAAAATTAGGCTTGCTGAAAGTTCCGTTGCGGCCGCTACAAAGAATGGAAGTCGTTTTGAGGTTAACGTGCATTTGCACATATACATATGTATGTATCAGCGAATTTTGCATCATAAACAAAAAATATCTGAATGCAAAAAATTAAGTGGAATATATGACCATATCAATTCAGCATCAAAAATGAAGATAAGTAGTGTCGTTAAATAAAAATCTTAATTTTTGTCTGTTGCGGACGTTACGTTGCGGACGTTACACTTTTTACACACACACTTTTATTCAAATTATTTATATATATTAAATATCTTTTCGATATAGTTTTTATCGTAAATAAAAGAAAACAAAACAAAGTTTAAGATGAGCTAAGCGCTTAACACTCAGCCTACCGCTTTGCCCACTTTTATGGTCATTGAAAATACCCTTTTTTTTACATGAATTATTGAAATTAAGAGGCAAAAAGAGGAATTAATTGACTAGGCTCGGCCATGAAAAACCAAACCACCGTAAAACCTTTTTTATTTTGTAATTTGAAGACTGAAAATGTATTCTATTATAAGAAAAAAACACCTATTATTAAAAAAAATGCACTTTTTTGACGACTTTAAGTTTTCGCTCTTGGTTTAAAAATTTTCGGATTAGCCCATATGTAGCTGTTATGACAATCTTTTCGAGCAGAACATTGTATAAGCTGCTCGTGAAAGCTCTTTGGAACCAGTTCAATTTGCTAAGCAAAGCTTTTGTTTCGGGTGATCTCACGCTATACAACTGTCCGTGAAGAGTCTTCGTTCAGTTGCATTTGAAAACTCGTAGTGAACAGTCGAAGCAAAAAGCTTTCAATATGAAGTGCATTGTAATATTGTGTTCGCTGCTTGGTCTCGTACTGCTCAGCTGCGGAACGCACGCCGCCGACTGCGACGCGGCCAAGAATCCGGATGACAGTGACTTCAAAAATTTTGTAAAGAAGCTGGGATGCAAAGTTTCCAATGGCGCCGAGCAAGTAGTTGAGGTAGCCAAGCCCTACGCCGAAAAAATTGGTGAAGGCGCGAAGGACATTGGCAGTACTGTTGTGCAAAAATACGATGCGTTTAAGCATCGCCTCAGCAGTGATGGCCCTGCTCCCAGTGCATCCAGTGCAGCAGTTGCATACGATGCGCCCACAGAACGTGTGCCACTGGCACCAATTGCCCCCGCGTTGCCCGCAGAAATTACAAACCCTCAACCAATTGGTGAGTACACATATAAGAATTCTGCTCCGACTAATCCTACAAATGTTTTTTAATTCGTTTTGCAGCTGGTTAAGTCGAAAAAATTTGACCTTACATATACAAAGATCCCAGTCTTAAACATAAATAAATTACTTTATTCGTTTGCATTTTTGATGAATTATGTTATTAAAATTAATTAATTTAACTTTTGAAATAATTTTAACTTATATTTGTGATACCGAAAGAAAACTAATAAACACTCTAACAGGAAACGTTGAAATCAAGCGAGCACGTCTATGAGAGACCCTGGGACTGTTTTGTAGTTTCATATATAAAAACAAACAGCTGTACTAAATTGTTTACGCTTGGCCGTTTCAAATTTGGAAACCAGCTCACGCAAAGTAATCCCAATACGAAGTGTATAACAGACTGTTATTGGTTCATTTCGCTTTAAAGTAGAGTAAATATGTAAGTAGTTGTTGAGCCTAATTACGATGTGAGCTGTGAAGTGCTCAATCCATGGGACACCTGTTTCGGAATTTTCGGATGAGGCCATTAGCGCCATATATTGATAGGCAACAACTAATATTCTGTCAATAACAGTATCTTTTGATCTATCAATTAAGTAGCTGCGTAAACATAAGTTTTATAAAGATGATATTTTGAGTCAAGTGGATATTAAAGGTTAGTTAAAGGGTTGAATTTCAACCTATTGATTCCTATAACAGCATTTGGGATTAATTTTAACCGATCGTTTACATGGGTTCACATGATATAGTGATCTGATCCGACCGATTGAAAAATATGTACTGGCTGCAGCAAAAAAAAATTGATCTGTACCAAGCCATGGTTTTATTACCTCAGCTCGTCGCCGTATAGTACCCTCTGCAAGAGTAATCTATTTAATCCAGTGGTCGGCACCAACACATTCATATGTTTGCATTGCGCATAGTTAATTTTTGTTCGTCTAACAGCGGAATAACAGCGACGTAACAGAATCAATTCGCAGCAGCGACGCATACGTGAGCGTACGTGAGCGGCAGCGCAGCATGCCTAAGAGATAGGGCCGTGCCGATAGCTGATTAAATCTATACTTCTACGCCGCAAAAATAGGACGGGGTCAGAAGAGTAGCAATTAAAATACTCGGATTCAAAGCTGGCAATTAGCAACATCGCACTACCACCAAAAAGACATACATACATTCATATATAGTACATAAATATATGTACATTGAACATACATTTAGTACATATGTACATACGTACATATGTTGTGCTATTTGACGATGCGCAATTTACTCGGTGAGTTACGAGGTCAGTGTTCATAACAATCTTATAAACAAAACCTCTTCACGAGGTAAAAGTCTAGTGACGAAAACATTTTCATTCCCCAAAATTTCTGATATCCCATTTTGTGACGAATAATATTAAGTTTTACATATAAATTTAAAAAAAAAATTATATTATATTATAAAACACCTAATAAAAATCATTTTTTTGCTCAGTGCCGAGTGTAAAAAAAAAAAAGTCGTAGAACAAAAGTATCTAGATTTTTGATCGGGAACAAGTCCTCATTCAAACTTTTAAGCTATTTTAACGCTTTGATACAAACAAACAAACAAGTGGACTGACTTTTCATCTCATTTCCGGAAGTCAACTAAAATTCCAATCGTTTAAATTTTGCCTTTCTCACTTACACCTGTTTATCTCACGAACCAGGTGAGTTTTTAAAGGTCTTAGTATGCACATTTGTTAGTTTAAATTATACCTTTCGATTCTTCCTGTATATATTGCTAGTCGCCTTTCGCACTCTTCGTGCTGCTTTCGTCACTAGCGGGGACTGCCGTCCGCAGTGATTTGAGCTCGAACTGAGATCTAATTACTCGTAAAGCAACGTTTCTGTGAGCACTGTCAATGTATCAAAAGCAAAAAATTAATTGTATTCGTATAAGCACTTTAATGACAAAGTCCATATTAAAAAATTTGAAAATTTGATAATAGCATCAAATTAAGAGATTTCAGCGGAACAAAAACACGATTTATTCTTTTTTTTTTTTTAATAATGCTCAGCAAATTATAGAGCATATTTAATTTTTTTCTGTTGAAATAAATACACAGTACATCTTCATGCTTCAAAGCATCATACATAAATATGAAATAGTTCAAAATAAATTCAACCCTGAAACATCTTGCAAAAAATGTGAAAAACATCTCTGTGGAGAGTATCAAATTGAGCTTTGTGCCTCTTGTGCAAAAAGAAAACTGTCATTTATAAGAACGTGTTTCTCATTACGAGTAAGTCTAAAGCATAACATTTAGTTGCTTTAATTTACTTATTTTACGTATTTTGTTTTATTTACGTTTTGTATAAGAAGCCAAATGAAGAAGAGCTGTGAAATCTTTGTTTATAAAAAAAAGACTCAAAAAAAGTGACTTGAAATTGTTGTAAAAATTAAATAGTATAAAAACAATATTTTTCTTTGGACTTTCATGCATAGGATTGTTTTAAAAAATTTTAAATATGACAAACGTCAAACAAACAATTATATGTGAATCACATTTTTTCCAAATCAAAAAAAAATAAAGGTATGGGCTGTATTTATGGCATGATATAAGATAAGAAAATAAAAACAGAACCAAATTTTAATTTATTAATTAATTAATAAAACAATATTTAAGATTATATTTATAGTTAAGAGTTATATGTGCATTCTTTGACCTTGTGCTCTTAAGCCTATTAATGTTGGTGTATTTTAAAGTAATCTTTATGTTAATAGTCAATACTTTTTCCTTTGTTACTTAATTGAGGCGATTCAGCATAGAATTGAATAATGACTGTAGAGTAGATAGGTAAATATTAGCCCATTTTCGTTCTATTGCCGACATTAGCTGTTGAACCGATTTAATCTGTGTTCCGATAACCTTCCAAGGGTCATGATTAGCTTCTATATACAAGTGTGTGCGAAATAATAAGAACTGCATATGAGACAGCATATGACTCTTTCGCCGAGCCATAACCCAGTGGATCATCAATGAATAATATACCGATAGAAATGAGAGTTGCTTTGGACAAAAAATTTTGGAAAGTTGTGACAAGAAGAGGAAAATACTTGGAAGGATACTCCTGTATCCAGATGTCGCGTTCTCATAGCTTCTATAAAGTCCCGATGTGTCTAAATGATCCGGAAAAGAGGTGGAGCCCACTTATGCTAAATGTAGGCAGCTAAGTGTATACTTATAAATTGTTAAAACTTATGTAGAAAACGACAATCCGTTATTTTCTCACTTTGTTCTTATTATTTCGCACCAGGGATTAAAACCCTAACCGAAACCGTAACCTTTAACCGGTAAAAACCGATGGAAATTTAAAACCGTAACTGAAATCGTAACCCAAAAAAAAAATTTTCATTTGACCGAAACCTTAAAACCGAAATTCTGTGAACCGAAATAACCGTTTAGTCACCGTTTCATTTATAAGGGTTAATTTCGGTTTTTTATACATTCAAAAAAAAATTATTTCTCATTTTTTATTTTGATTTTGATTTTCTTATGTTTAATTTTTAATTCTTATTTTTGATCGAATTTTCATAGCTCTGAATAAGCGCAAATAAAATAAATTCAAAAAATAAATTGAAGAATATGTGAAAGAAATGTGTGAATGAAAATTTAAGAAAGTAATACCTTTTTAACTATTATTATTATTATATTAATATAACTATATTTTTTGCAAACAAAATTTTTTTTGTGAACCGAAACCGTACCGGTATTTCAAAACCGAAACATACAAAAACCGGTTCACCGTTACGAACCCTTTATTCAAAGATTTTGCGTAACCGATAACCGAAAACCGAAATGCGAACATAACCGAAACCGTAACTGAAACCGATATTCGTTTCGGTTTTAATCCCTGTTTCGCACACCTGAATTTCGACTTATCCCAAAAAAGTTGACATTATAAAAGATAAGGACATAGCAGAACTTGAACTCTTTTAGGATATACATAGCTTAAAATGTGGACTATTCAAATAATATAAGGGTTTATTATAATTATGCTTTTTTAACACTTTTTTTACCAAATTAATTTGTCTTATATGCTGTTCTTATTATTTCGCACACGTCTGTATTTGTTTTTTCATTTATACATATATACTTATTATACTTGTTATACTTATTTATTATTTATTTCGTGGACTGAAAGGAGAGCAGCCACTATCACTGAATTCAGTCTCATTCAATTAGCCGGATTGAGTTGATCGTTAACCGGAAATTATAATGCCGCTGTTGGATACCCCTAGCGAAATCGCTACCTCCAGATCTGAGCAGACACCGCTGAAGGAGATTAGCGCCAAAACAATGAACCAGTTGGCTGAAATGCTCAATCGAAAAAAAATGCTGCGCTCCGAAGAAATATATGAGCGGGATTGGCGCGGCATCGCGCGATTGGCACATGTTCGCAATTATATCGACGATAATGTCGAAATGCCAATGAAACAAGTGATTACCACTTGGATCAAGCAAAATAGTGAGACGGCGACAGTGGGTAAACTGCAAGAGTTTCTTGGCATTATCGATCGCTGGGATGTGTTAGATGACATACAGGAGAATCTGGGTAGGTTACACACATTCCTATTTATCTGAACTTTAAGTCTCACAATTCCAATCGCAGCGAAGGACACAGCTTTCTACATTCAGAGGCAGGAGGAACGAGCAACAAGTGTTAACGCTTTGACGATTGAAGACGTAGAGTGCCTTCAAAATGGAGAACCTTTGCCCAAGTATGATGCCTGTGTGTTATACGCAGAGAAGGACAGAACACTTGCTACAAACATAATTGTTAATCTAGAATCTGAACAATATGGGTTCAAGGTAATTAAAAGATTTCGGTACTATCTATCTATTGAATATTTGAGTTTAAGTCCCATGGCAATTTTGAGCTATTGATAAGATTTCGCCATTTTTTATTCTTTGCCGTCACTAAGCTAGCAACAAATGAATGTGTCATTTTTTCTGATTATTTCTGATTTTTTAGATTATTTAGTAAAAATCAAATTATTTTAAATTTTCACAATCAAAGTAGCCAAAGCTTTTGATTATAGTTACTTTTTGTGCTGTCTAAAGCAGTTAAATTCAGCAGTAAGAAGGAGACAGATAGAATATTCCGTATCTCACTAGTTAGAGTGGCTGACCTGTTATACTCTAAATTTTTAATGTTTAGGTTCGATTCCCCTGTTGTGTTAAAAAATCTGCTTTGACGAATTTTTTTGTGTAAAAAGAGAATTTATTTTAGTGGATTTTCTGAATAATCGAAATGTTTAAGCCCAATTTACACGATCGGTTTCCGACCGACACTTCACGTTAATAAATCGTCGGTCTCGTGTGAACACGCAAAATTTTAGAGCGTCGGTTTGTCATCGAAGCAAACCGATGCCATTCACATAATACGTAAGAATGGCATTTTTTGCCATTCACACATTTCGCATCGGTTCACACCATAATCCCATAGCTTTTTGTTTTTCACGGAAGCTGGTCACACTCAACAAAGTTTTAGTTCGCGCACACTTTTTTTTGCCGAATAGCACCAAAAAATACCAAAAAAGTGCAATGTTAACGTATGATGTTACTGGCAAGGTTTCCCCGACTCAAAAACCCGATGGAATAGAACGTATTCTATTTCCTCGTCTGAAAGCACTTTAAGTATTGATGGCTATTTTGATTGTGAAAATTTAAAATAATTTTGTTTTTTACCAAATAGTCATAAATAATATAAATAAATCGAAAAAATCAGAAAAAGTCGAAAATAATCCGAAATGCTCAAAACGAAAAATATTTTTAACCCCCTTATTGAAAAGCTGCCAACGCCAACTTCCCCCTATGAATGTATGTCGCCTCCTAGAAATCACACGACACCGTTTATTTATTGAGTTACAATGATGGTTTCTTCCATTTTTTTTTTTTTTGTATAAGTTTTGTAAGAAGCGTTTTTCTCGAACTTTTAAGGCGTTGGTCCTTTTGGTTAACCTTCTGTGGTAAAGTTTCTTGGAAAATTTAAGAATGCAAGTTTTTGGCAAATGGTGTTTTGGAGGTCTTTTGGGTCAATATGTCGACAAATCAAATTTTTACTACTTTAGTTATCATTTGAAGGTTGAGTAGCTTTCTTAATTTGTGCGTCTAGGATATCCACGGCGATCCTAAGTTTTGTCCATATATTAAATATTGCTCAAAGTCATTTGCTATAATAAAGACCATTCGAAAAATGTTACTTTCTATTTCCTATGCTAAGCGTCAACAATCCTTGCTGTCCCATATTGGATCTTAGCATACCTCTATCGTTCTGAAGTATAGTAATTTTCTTCTCCATCCAAATTTAGACCAACATTTCTAAAACTAAGAGTAAGCATCGATGTTTTACTTGCTTCTTGATATTCGCTGTGAAGCCCCTTTTTTAAAATTTACTTTCCGTGTGTCAGTGGTGACGCTGACCTTATTGTAATGTGAAAGTAGTTTATACCATATATCATTTATTATAAGTGTTTAATACTGTTTATCATTATGTTTATTACCAGCTGTTCTGGAGAGAGCGGGATCTGTTGCCGTTTGAGCCATTCGAACTTGACCAACTGTCAAGGCTCATGGAAACGCGCTGTAACCACTTGATAGTCGTTTTGACCAACGAGTTTCTTAGAAGTCGCGAGAATATATTTTTGGTTAATTATACGCAAAAATTACAATTTCGTGAGTAGTAATCTAAAAATCATAGTTAAAAGCGACCTCATCTCAATATTTACATACTTGCAGAGTATAACAGGTGTAAGATTATACCGATCGTGTACTCTAAAATTAAAATACCACCAACTCTGGACATCTACACGAATCTAAAATATGGACAACAATCCAAGCTTTTCAATTTCTGGGAGAGGCTTGCCAGTTCTCTGAAAGTTGTGGATTAGGGCGGGTCAATTTTTTTTGCAAAAATCTTCCACTAGAATCGGAATCTACTATGAATTCTAAGAAAATTTCACCGACAAACTATGTGTCTAAAATCAATTCCTAGTCTCCGCTGAGAAGCATGAAGATTTCAGGTTAAGGTATTTTAAGGTGTTTTGAAGTATTTAAGGTATTAAAAAAAAAAACACATTTTCCAATAATTTTGGGCCTTATTCTGATTCAACTTTTAATAACAAATTTTATAAATAGTTTTTAAACCCTGAGGGTATATTAAGTTTGTTCAAAAGTCTGTAACAGGGAGAAGGAAGCATCTCCGGCCCCATAAAGTCGAGTCGATATAGCCATGTCCGTCTGTCTGACGGTCCGTGTAAACGAAAGAATCTCAGAGATGGTAAGAGCTAGGACCACCAAATTTCGAATGAAGACTCCCTATAATGTCAGGCAGAACAAGTTTATGTTAAAATTGTGCCACGCCCACTGTGGGGGGCGTAATTCATTAAAAACTGACATCACCTTTAATTTAGGGTTTTGAGTTAAATTTTTTTTTTTTTTTATTTCAACGGGTGTAGGAACATGCCCATAGACTAATCACCAACTTTCAACACGATTGGGCCATAAATAGTGAAGATATTAAGCTATAAAGATTGGCAGCTTCATATGTATGTACATATATAAATCGATTTAATGTTCAATTAATTCATTTTGCTTTGACTCTGCCAGAATGTACATCCAGAATGTAAACCGAATTTGCCAGCATCAGTCTAAGTGGCGGAGTGGTCTAAGCAAATGATTTTTAATTATTTATTTTTTTTCGTTTGTTTGAATTGCGCGAGAGGCGTGGGCTCAAATTCTGAATGGGTCAACGAATTTTTTTAGTTTTTAAAAATAGTTTTTACTTTTAATATATTTTTAAAATTTAAAGATAATGTATAAATTGGTTAAAATCACTCATTTATATTATTATATTGAATTGCCAAGGCCTAGGCTCAGGGTATATTAGAAAATTATTATAAATGCAAAAAAAAAAATATATAGTTTTTAGTATCAAATACAGATTATAATTTAGGTTAATAACATATAAAATGCTCTTATCATTAAGCAAAGTCGCTATTTTTTCGATATCAACAACTTATTCGACATTCAGTTGGAAATTCAATTGAAAATTTGTACTCTAAAACCTCTGCTTAAAATTCTGCTGCAGCAATAGTATTTTCCTAATTGACAGAGCACATTATGTCGTGTCACAATTTTATTTTTCAATATTTCATAGACTTAAGATATTTTCAAAAAGAAGTATCACTAATACTTTATAATTAATTTTTAAATTGAATTAAAACGTATAAATTATATGTTGAATGAATTTGTTAATTGTATAAAATAATTGAGTTAAGAAAAAAATATAAAGCAAAAGCAGAATGAACATGAATTGAAAGGATTAAAAAGTTTCTTGTTTCTCTCTCTCTATCTGGTGATAGCTTTAGCCTTTTCTGTCATCGAAATTCTTGCTTTTCTTGAAGTCGACTATTCTTATGCGGAATTTTGCATTATTCTATTAAAATTATACTTATTAAATTTTGTGAAGCCTTATTAAATTTTGTGCAGCCTTCGGTATTCTGGCTATAAATCCTTTTGTAATTAAGGATTAATTCTAAGCTACTTTAATTTAAATAAATAAATAAAAAATAAAACTCAATTTTGTCATACAATTGTCAATACATGACCACACAATAATAAAAATAATTCGGAACCATTACTTTTAAAATTTACAAGGTTTTCAAGCACCTGACTACCGTTACAATGATGTTTTATTACCGATGCAATGGATTGAATTAACGAAATTAGAATTTTAAAAGACATGGCGCGCATTTTAAACAAAATTTTATATGCTATATATATACATATTCTTAATGTTCTAATTAATTACACAATTCGATATTATAATAAATAAAGGGGATCATTATCAAATTTTAAACTTAACTTAATGTGCGTCATGCAAAATAGCAAATTTCAGAGTTAAAGCGCAGTACGCTCTAGCTGAGAACATTTTGGGCGCTCTAGCTGAAAGTATGTTTGTAAGGTCAGAACTCTATATAATAAAAAGGGTTGCAAACTGGCTCGAAATTATTTTGTAAGGCCATTTCTAAACCCATGTACGCTGTACCTAAATATGGGCAGCTCAGAAAATTTTCGGGTGTTTTACAGCACTGTTTGGCAAACAGCTGGCAGCTTTTTTTGACCTTTCAAAACATCGATCAGTGTTTCGACTAGTCGAAATCTTTTTGAACAGAAATAACGACAAACAAGCAGCAAAACAAAAGCCGAATTAAGATCTTTAAACACAAAGAGCGAATTAGACTGATTGAAGAGGTGAAACAGAGGCCAATATTGTGGGATTTGACCGAAAAACAAACATTTTGATGCAATTTTTGTTATTAATAAGTTTTAATTTAATCAGTAGGGTATTAGTCGCTGCTACTTCTTTTATCCAGTCCATTTTCTCTTTTTTGTTGTACTCAATGTTATTTATTTGTTTGTTGTGCACAGCTGACGCAACAGTGTGACCACAGCAGCAAAACACCTACAATCTCTCAACTTTTTAGAGATTTTTGCTGTCACACTGAAGTTTGTAAGGCCTGTCTTCAGATCATCAAACATTTTCAGCGCCCAAAATGTTTTCGTCTAGAGAGTACTACGCTTAAGGCCGGGCATCAAAACATCGAACATTTCGAGCTCCCAAAATGTTTTCAGCTAGAGCGTACCGTGCTTTAAAAAATTTGCTCAGAGTTGTTCAATAAAGTTTTGCTTAATTTGAAAGCTAGAATTTTGAAACTTTCACGTGAATGTTATATATTTGTGTATTTAAAAAAAAAAATTGAAGTTTTTATTAAATCTCTTAATTTCCTCACCAAGCAAAGGGCGACGTGCCCCAAACCAATTTTAAAATTAACCTAATTATTTTAGAAAATTTATAATTTAATTGGTTTTTTTTAATTTTACTTCTATTGAATTTTAAATTTTAATAAAAATTTTTATCAAAACAAATGGCACGTACACATGCCAAACACAAATCTGTGCGGTGGATTCTTAAACACAAAGCATAGTGATGTAAAAACACATCGATGATTTTTCAGTGATATTTCTCGATGTTTTTCGATGTTTTTGTTGATGTCGATGTTAAGCGATGCATCTATGTTTTGCAAAACGCCAGTTGTTTCAAAATAAGTTGCGTATTTGTCGTTAGTTCGTTGCCATGACAGTGCGTTTATAGTAAGCTGACCAATGTTTTCAAAGTAAGTAAATTTATTAAAATGGCTCAAGAATACTACAGCTACGAGAAGGTTACATGTCAATTCGAATATTGACTTTTTTCAAAAATTCTTCTTGTAGTTTGAATTTATACTTTTTAGTTGAAAACACTTTAAAACTTATAAGACAGCTATCAAAGCATACGTCTTTAAGAAAAAATAAGCTTTTCTTAAGTAAGAAATTCGTTATTTTTTTTCTAAAGATGGGATTCGATGCATCGAAGTTTCACCCAACATTGCTTTTTCACTTTAAAAACATCGATGAGCATCGCATCGATATTTCCACTCGAATTTACATCACTAATAAGGCGCCACATACAATAAATGGGAATGGAGCAACTGAACTATATGAACAGGAACGTACGCTCGTTCGTTCACTTTGGTGAGTAGTAGTGCTGGGACTTTACGATTTTTTTAAAAATCGATTCAATTCGATTTCTCAATCAGAAAAAATCGATTTAAAATCGATTTTTTTAAATTAAACAGAATATTTTTAACTTAATTTTTTTTATTACCTTATTTGGATTTTATTATTTTTTTTTTGTTTTTTAGTATTTATATTATTTATCACAATTTTTGTATGTTATTTAACAGTCATCATTAATAAAAAAAAAGGAAAAAATTACCGAAATTAAAATAAATTCAGATTTTATTGACTAAAATTAAACTCGTTTAATTCATATGAGAGATGGAAAGACAGCTATTCTTTAGTACATTTTGTGTACTCAAACATACGCGCCTTTATATTCCCAGTCACAAGTAGCATTTCACAGGACTGTTCCTTTTTAAAAAAAATCGATTTTCCTTAAAACAAAATCGATTTTGGCTCCACAACAGAAAAAATCGATTTAAATCGATTTAAAATCGATTTTATTAAAATCGGTCCCAGCACTAGTGAGTAGTTCAATCAAACTTATTCTAAACGATTCGAGGCAACTCTAGTGCACATACGGTTAGCTTTAACCGTTAGCGAGTCACCGCCTAAAGAGCGCAATTTGCCGACTCATTTTATTAGTTTTTTATATATTTTTTTGCTGAATTTCTTGTACCATGTTATTGTCGCTTATTATATCTATATTGCTAAACTGCCTGTGCCGCTGCCGAAGTGCCACGATAGACGACGACTGTCCGACACTCGACAATGGTGACAGTCTCTCACAGACACAACTGCTGGATCGTATAACCCACGGCTGCCGCTATGATCGCCTAGAGCGTCCGCTTACCTACACCGAAGTCGGTGCACGTCTTCCCGTGGATGTATACATGCGGGCCTACATATACTTCATGCAAAATCTAGAGGCACATGATCTACAATTCAAAATATACGCGCTACTCCAGATGCGCTATCTGGATCCCCGCCTTAACTTTCGCAATGTATCACCGAAGCGGCTGCAACCAATTTTAGGTGAGCAGCAGCTGCGTGACTCCCTCTGGATGCCTCATATATTTCTCGCCAACGAGCGTGACTCGAGCATCCTAGGTAAGTGTCCAATTAATGGACTTACACTCCTTCACACTTTGTTGAATCCCAATCTAATTACTCGACTCATACATGTGTATGTAGGCACGTCGGAGAAGGATATACTAACGTCCATTTCGCCGGACGGCACTGTCATTGTGTCAACGCGCATTAAAGCCACGCTCTACTGCTGGCTAAATTTGAAGAAATTTCCATTTGATGAACAGCACTGCTCCACGGTATTGGAGAGCTGGATGTATAACACGTCGGAGCTGGTGCTACATTGGGAACAAAAGCGTCCCATTACATACGATCCAGGGTTACACTTGACTGAATTTCTGCTAAAGCAATCTTGGTCCAACGAGACTGTGATCAATGCTGATCTGAGCGATTTGCGGCATGGCGCCTTCGCGGGCAATTACAGCTCATTGAGCTTCACTGTCCATCTGACACGTGTGGTGGGTTTCTATCTAATGGACTACTTTCTGCCTTCGATGCTGATTGTAGCAATTTCGTGGGTATCATTCTGGTTGCAAGCAGATCAGGCACCTCCCCGCATTACTCTTGGCACTAGCACCATGTTAACATTCATCACACTGGCCTCCGCACAGGGTAAGTCGACAGTAAATAATTATAAGAAGCATTATTAAGCGAACTAGTTTAGAAACCGACATTCATATTTAAAATCGGCAAAATTCTAACAATATTATAAAAAAAAAATAATTTTGTAAGTTTGTTTTAGTAAATAGTTTAATATATATTATCTATATTTTCATGAAAAAAACATAGACACGAATATGAATATTTTCATATATTTTGACTAAATATTTATCTAAATTCTTCTATATTTTATGTTGCACCATAGGAAAGACGCTGCCTAAGGTCAGCTATATTAAGGTGTCGGAGGTTTGGTTCCTTGGCTGCACCATTTTTATATTTGGCAGCATGATTGAGTTTGCATTTGTGAACAGCATTTGGCGTCGTAAGCATAACGTGCCTATTAAAAAGCTAAACAGCAAGCACATTCTCAAGTCAACACTGTCGCCGCATTTGCTACGTCGTCGCAGCCACACTCGTTCTCGATCATTTTCAGGAAGTGGACGGCAGGCTGATAACAGTTCCCTAGGCGGCAATCTGCCATTCAACAATTATTTGACGGTAAATTTGCCTATTAACACCATTCCGGAAGATCGAGTGCTAACCACAAAAACAGCGTCCAGTCGAAGGCCAAGTCTTCACATGTTGAGTAGCACCAATCGTAAACTTGATGTCACGTTTGTGGAAAGTGCCTTAGGTGCTCCTGCTGCTGCTAATCCCACTCCCGCAAGCACTACGCCTGTTGCCAACAACATGGAATTGTCTGATTTAAATGTTAATATTAATAACAACATCGCAGATGAGTTTAGTCACGAGGAAGAGATAGCGAATACAGGCTGGACGACGCTTACACCACAGGAGATTGCCATTTGGATTGATAGAAGAGCGCGCTTTGTCTTCCCGATATCATTTTTGGTCTTCAATCTGTTTTTTTGGACTTTTGTCTATTGTATTTAAGTCGTCATTTTGTTTTTCATAGCCATTTTTAACGTTTTTATAGTTTTGTTAGCTAAATTATGTATGTATCTATCTTTATGTTTTATTAAACGGGTACAATGATCCCACTAGTGTTTAAAATTTAAATTTCGCGCCTAGGTGTTGCGCAGTGCATGTCAGTGTTAGTAACCATTTCTGTGTTTTTATGCGTTCTGCAAAAACAGACAGCACATGCTTGGTAAATGATGGCATCGTTCCTGTGTTAAAGCAGTGCGACTATACTGTTGTGTCGCTTCTTTTTTTTCAGCATATACGCGTACACACACCCAAACAATAACATCGGGGCCCCCAAAAACGTTCGTTCGCTCGCGGCCGACGACGGACCAAAAACTTCGTCGTGAATGGTAAATGAAAAAAGAAAAAAAAAGTAAAGTGCAGTTTTTACCCTACGCCAAAAACAAAAAAAGTCCAAAGAAATTAAACAACAAAAACAACAGCAGCAAGCGCAAGTGGCAAACATAAACAAAGGCAAGAACAACAACTAAACAAACGCAGATCGGTATATCTGTGTGTGTGCTACAGTGTTGTTATTGCATTGGTTAAAAAAAGAACACAAGGCAATTAAAGCTTTTGGATGCGTGTAAATTCTAACCGGTAAAGTTAGCCGACTCCGTTCCCCTTGCTGTTATATGTGCAACAGTAAACAACAGTAGCAGGAACACTAGCGGAAGCATTAGCCACAACAATACTGCAAGACGCCACGAGCACGTTGTCCTGCCCCTGCCGCCAACCTGGAGCAGAGTCATGGACACCATTTGTAGGCTGTGTTTTCAGACAGCAACGGTAAGTCCAATTAAAACTAAACACATTTTTTGTTTAACACAAGCAAATACTATGGATACATATTTTATAAATACATGTAAGCGAACGCAACAAGCTAAAATTCGAGATGTTGTATATTTTGATATTTCTATTGATTTTTGTCTCTTGTTGCGGGGTAAAAGCAAAACAATTGAGTTTGTGCGCGGATTTTGACTGCTGCTGCTTCTGCTGCATCGTCGTCTTCAATTGGGTGGAGGTTGAAAAGCGCGCGCACATCACGTCGACCCCAAACGCAAAACTTTGACTCGCGCACACGCACATATACAAAATGTACATACATACAAAAGTACATATATGTATATACAAACATTAACATCGTGTATGTATATATTTATAAACATACATATGTATGTATGTATGTATGTGGTGCTTTTGTAGCCCCCAACTATTGCTGCCGTTTATTTTTAGCCAACTCAGCCAAAGTTGCTCAAGCCGCCAACTTGAAAATATAAAAAAAAAAAATATTCTTACATTCGGTTTGGGTGCTGCTTTTCATTTTGACTCCTTTTCAACAAGAGTACAATACGAAATAATATGAAATAAAACAAAATGACAAATTCCGGCAAAGGCAGCAGCGGTGTGGTCAGTGAGGGGTGTAACTCGCAGGGTTTGAAGATCCAATCTAAATCCGAGCTTAAAAAGTCTGCCTATATACATTCGCACACACAGGTGCATATATGCATACAAACGTGCATATGTATTTTAAAACTATGATCAACAATTGTTGTAATCGCAGCTTTCCGCAGTCGTATATTATCCCCTTCACAACGACGCCACTGTCCACAGCAAAGAAAAACAAAAACGAAAGAATAACAACGCTGTAGAGAAAAAAAAACATGAAACGAAAACAACAAACCAACTCTGTAGTCGTCGGTGTATGTATGTTGTTGTTGCTATTGTTTGGTGCTGGCATTGCGGGCCTCACGTGTGTATGTGTGTACGGATCAGTGTAAGAGCTCCTTGGAACAAAGGTGGAGGGAGCGTGGAGTATGCCCCGAAACACAAGCGTTATTATGCATGTTTTTTTTTATCATTTTTACCAGTACACTTTCTTTTTTGGATTTTTTCAACCATGCACGCCAATTGAAGTCCCATTACTCATGATCTTACTTCTTTTCGATGTTTGTTTTCTTTCAGTTATTCCAAGTGCCCGGCTATAGCATACCCACGTGCGTACGCTGCTCGGAACAGTTGACAAGCAATTCGAACTTCCATCAAACGGTGAGAGTACAGGACGGTGCAGCTGCTTCTGTGGCGGCCGTTGCAGTAGCCGCTGCCGCGGCAGCCTCTTCAGTGGTCAGTGAAGGCGACTCGGTGGCAGCACAGCTGACCAACGGCAGCGCTGTGGCCGCTGTTCTGCAATTGCAGCAACACCAACAGCAGCAGCAGCAACAACAACAGCAGCAACAGCAACAACAATTGCAATCATCAAGTTCTTCCGAGAATCTACAATCGCAGGACGATTCTGAAGATGTAAGTAAGCAGCAGAGTGTGAGCGAGTGAATGGGAAAGCGAGCGTGCTTTTATAGAATTTTACAGCGGCAACAGTGTTGGCTAACGACAGCAAACTTACACACACACACACACACCACACACACAAACGGACTTGGTGCAGCTCCTAGCGCTGCACTTGTCCGTTACTGCCGTACTTATTGTTGTTTTTTCTTTCTATACATAACTGCATATTACATTCGCAATAATACATACATATGAGTATACATATGTACAAACATATATACAACGTATGTATGTGTTAATGTACATTCATAGTTCGTTTCCTTTTTCTTTAGCTTGCTTCTTTACGCTTTGCTCATGCCTTTCTTTTTCACACCGCTGCACTAAGAATATTGGCAACAGCAGCAATAACAACAACACAAATGCCCTACACCATTTGTGTTAAGCGTTTGAAGTATAACATAAACGTAGGCATTACAGTTAAGATATATTGAGCCTTTTATATGGAATTATAGGTTCATACTATCTATGTAAATATAACTATTGTCAATTTAGTTGACATCTTAAATTACTTTCCGAAAAGATAAGAATCTTTACTTGCTCAGACGATTGCAGGGTATTATCGCGTCGTCTTCGGCGATGCTTTTTGCCCATTTTCTTTTTTTTTTCCATTATTTTATTTAATTTTTATTTATTTTTTTTTTTTTCATTAATATCTGCGCTGTTTGCTTGCCTTTTTCTTGCTTTGCTTTTCACGAGGGCAGCAGCAGAAATAACAACAACGACGGCTACGTCAGAGGCAACTGCGACGCCGACGTCGACTGCACGACGTTTTGTGCGCTGTTTATAAAGAGAAAAAAATTCATTTTCAGTTGACGCTTTTATGTGGGTGTGCGTGGCACGCAAAAAAAAATTAGCAATACACAATTTTATAAAAAAAAGTACATTTCCAATAAACAAGTATTTAAAATTTGCAAATAATTTGCAAACAGAATATTTTACTTCGCAATCATTTTGACCGCCAGCTTGTTGAGCGTAAGTTGATTGTGCGAGCGGGCGTGCGTGTGATACTAGCAATTAGTAAAGCTTCAAAGCTCCCAAATGCAACACTAACTGTCTCGCTCCCGCTCTCATTAAACGCAGGTGGATCTGATATTCAACGAGGAGGGCTCCTGCCCGCTGTGCAACAAGACATTCTCCCGCAAATCCTCACTCATGACGCACATACGCAATCACTCAGCAGAGCGCAAGTTTGTTTGCAGCTACTGTCACAAAGGTATGTTAAATATGACTTTGGAAATAAGGAACGGGGACGTAATCTTCTCTAGCCAAAACATACAGTACACATTCGATATAATGAACAAACAGATTTTTGTAATAGAATAGGAATAGGTTTCGAACGGTGTCTGGATATTTGTATGTTTCGGCTTCAAAAACCAGTACGATTTCGGTTCACTCAAAAAATAATTTAATAATGTAAAAAATATGTTAATATTTAAACGAAACAGAAGATCTATTTAATAAGATTATTATTCAAATTAAAAAAATTAATAAAAATAAAAATTGTTTGGAAATTGATGATTACACCTTAACAACATGATTAAATTTAATGCTTAATTGAAGCGAAACTAATCGCTATACACAAATCGGTACTTAACGGATATTTCTATTTGTTTCGGTTACGGTTGCAGTTACGGTTACTAATTTCAATAGGTAAATATCGGTTAAGGGTTCGGTTTCGGTTTTAATGGCTAAAAAAGTTGTTAATTATTCGAAACGTATACTTTAGTTATTTTGTTTGTTTGAAAACTATAACTTATTATTTTCTCTCGTCTACTGCAGGCTTTACGCAGGCAGCCAATTTGCGCAATCACGAGCGCATACACACAAACGATCGGCCGTATCAGTGCGTTGATTGCGGCAAAACATTTACCCAAATCACAAATCTAAACAATCATCGGCGTCTTCATACCGGCGAACGTCCCTTTGTATGCAATGAACCGGAGTGTGGTCGCAGTTTTGCGCAGGTGAGTGTCATGTCAACTGGTTAAGTTGAGTTTAAAAAAAGTTTTTATTAAACATTGTGAATTTTACAGGTGACCAATCTGAACAATCACATGAAGTCCCACCATAAGGTGCAACAATACTGTTGTAATGTGTGCAGCAAGAAATTTACCCAGGTCACCTCATTAAATCAGCATCTACAGGCTCACGCGGGCGTCACCGGATATTATTGTCCACGCTGTCCGGAGAAGAACTTTAAGCTACAGTCACAGCTGCACACTCACATGAAGACTCATGGACTGGCCTTTCCCTACGAGTGCAGCAAATGCGATGAGAAGTTTCTGCAGCAATCGCATCTCGATCAGCATCTGAAGATGCATGACGAATTCAAATTTAAGTGCGATATTTGCCCCAGTAGCTTTAATCAGGAGTCTTTGCTCAAGAAACATGTCCAACGTCATGTTGAGGGTCGCTATTTGAACTGCCCGGTGGCCAATTGTGCTGAATCGTTTGCAGTCCGACAGCATCTATCCAAACATTTGCTCACCAACCATTCACATCACGAGCTGCCGCCACCAAAGCGCTCCAAAAAGACCACACTACAGTCGCCACAGCAGCCGCTCGCCATGATTGGACAGCCGCTCTCGTTGCAGCATACGACGGGGCAGCGTAAGTAGAAGCTTTGTCCAAATCTGTATCGATCTTTAATACCTATAGGGTCTTTCAATAAGAGGTTTAATTTTAATTTAATTTTGTGAAAAGTTGGAATACTTTATTTTACCCGTTACTTGAAAAAATAAGTAAAAGGGTTTATTGAATTCGTTTTAATGTATGTAACAGGGAGAAGGAAGCATCTCGATATCTCACATGCACAATTTTTTAGATAGATATTAGGGTTTTTTTTTGGTTAAAAACGTTAAAAACTACTATTATTAGCTATCATCCTAATTAATTGAAACAAGATTGGACAAATAGAAAGGTGGTAATGGCTGTCTTAAGTTTCAAGCAATGTAAGTGCCTAAGAGAATGCAATAAAAATATTGTATGTATATTTAAATAAGTAACGGGTATCCTACAGTCGGAAACTCGACTATAGCCTTTAACGCCTGTTATTTTAACTGTCTGTTGATTTATTGAAAGTAAATTTAAAATTAAACCTCTTGTGGAAGACCTTTTACAAGGACTCGATTACAAATAAAATTATTTGGTTATTTATGATATATCAAATGAACTAATTTATATTCTTACATTTTGCAGGTGGCAGACCGCCCAAAAACAAGAAGGCCGCATTGGCGGCCACGGCCATTAAGATTGAGATCAATGAGCCGCTGCACAGTCAGCACATTATCAGCAGTGCCAGCGGCCTCTCCATACAGCAGCAGATCAACCAGCATATGCAACAGCAGGCACAACAACAACAGCAGCAGCAACAACAACAGCAGCAACAACAACAACTCCATCTGTCCATGGGGCAGACGGTCAAGGCGCGTTTTATACCCACAAAATAGAAATTAGAAAGATAGAGCAAAAGATAGATAGGAAGTGAGTTAGAAAGAAAGAAAGAACGAATGAGAGAGTGAATGAGAGCGAGAGCGGAGTTATGTCTTCGATCGGTCTGTCGTAGCGTTTTCATAATCCAAATCATCTCTAGCAATAGTTACAAGTTTTGAACAAAACATCACATATCCCTTTGAGCACTTTCATAGACATACTTACATCGATAGCAATATGCAATATACGATAGCTAATAGCTGATTACTAATACAGTGGTTACTTGCAAAATAGAACGTTTGCTAAATGAAATATTCCAAAAATAAGAACAGCCATAAATTCAAATTTCCGAAAGAAGCGGTTTTCCCCACTTTTCTGTTTTCTACCTAGTTAAGGAAAATTATTCGAAAAGTTAGTGGAATTAACCTTTTAACAAAAATACAATTTCTTAAATATTTGTAAAAAGAAAAACAATATTTATGCGAAATGAGATTAGAATCTCTCGAAAATTTGAATTGCGCATGGAAACAATTTTAAGTAGCGAGTAAGCACTGTAAAAGATAATTGTTAATTGAATATGATAGTAAGGAAGAAGTGGGCAGCCCGCATAGACGACAACTGGCGGCGGCGTCGCATTGGCTGAAGTTGAGGCTGCTGGTTCGGTTTCTTGACGTCTCTCGCAGGACGTGACGGACACTGCAGCCCTTGCGTGCGGCTGCCGGCTTGACGCCTGCCCTGTCGCTTAACCAAATCTTAAATAAACCAAAAACAAAATGAAATACTTACGCGTAAATTAGAAAAACAAAAGCAGAGAAAACAGCAACAATAAAGTGGGCAGTACCAGGCGAAAGAAGACTTAACGTAACTGTAACGTTAAGCAACAACAATTGTAACTTAAATCGAATTAAAATGTAATAAGTGTAAAGTAACAAGCAAGGAAAAACCATAAGCATAAACAAATTATACAATACAAGTAATTATACAATTAAATCCATTTTATTTGGTATCTATTTTAAGTAAATAGCTTAAGTGTTTTTATTTTTTTTTTTTTTAATAAAACTTGAAAGTATGAATGTGTTGTTAGGACCTTTATAATCACATCACAAATACATATTTTTAAAAATCGGATGAACCGACTAATAATGAGCGTTAGGAAGCGATACACGAAGCCAAGGAACTGGAGCAATTCGAATGCAGAAAGAGAGGCAAGGCAAAAGCCACAATTTTAATAGCTTGCATGTTGATGATAAAATGGATGGTTTTGGAAAGAGACGCGCAATTAATTCGATGCTCAAAAAAGAGAGGAAACGAGGATGGCCCTAACAGCGAATTTTGAATCAACGGCTACCGATCGGTCGAAATCCGTCATGAGTAATGAATCGACAAAGACTGTCTAAGAAGTTTTGGGGCACTGAGATTATATATTAGTGTTTAATTGGATACTTTGACGAACCCAATGATGAGTAAGTTGACATGCTGTAAATGTCTTTTTAATGTAATTTAGGATGCTGAAAACGGCATTTTACAGAAATTCTACAAAAGCTGACGATAATAACACTATCACTGTTTCTAAGGTTAAGTATTTGCTTTCATATATAGCAGGGAATAATACCGAAACCGTTAACCGATCTAACGGCACCTCGGCCCGTGCCCATCCCTACTTCAAAGTATTGTTAAAAACATTTCAAGTTTAAGGAAAATGTATTTATTGCTCGATGTGGCCACCCTAAGCGAGTTTGTTCGGGAAGGCTTCACACGCAGCACGAATGTGGTCTGAGGGTATTTTATTCCATTCTCGGAGAAGAGCAGTTTTCAAAGCGTTGTCCGTCTTATATTTGTTAGTTCACCCTTTGGCCTTCAGAATGGACCATATGGAAAAATCAATTGGGCTTAAATCTGGGAAATATGAGGGCCATTGCTGTGATGAAATGAAGCTGGGAACGTTGTCTTGTAAAAATCCTGGGGTTTGTCTGCCTTTATGAGATGGTGCCGAGTCTTGTTGAAATATCCAATGGTTTGTACCGAATTGTTCACAGAACAAAAGTTTCTAGATTTTTGATCGGGAACAAGTGCTCATTAAAACATTTAAGCTATATTAACGATTTGATCCAAACAGACAAACAAACCAACAAGTGGACTGACTTTTCATCTCATTTTCGGAAGGCCACTAAAAATTTCAAATTTAATTATCATTTGAATCAATGGTCGGATTTTGGTGATCGAGGTGGCATTCGACGCGTATTTTTAGAAATATTAAAAAATTAAAAAGTTTGACCAAAAGGCTCCGACGGCCACATCCGCTGCAATCATTTAAATTTTGCCTCCTCCACTTACACCTGTTTACCTCACGAACCAGGTGAGTTTTCAAAAGTCTTAGAATGCACATTTGTTAGAAAAATTTATACTTTTCGGTCTTTATGTAACTCGACCTGATCGGACAGACATAGCTCATTTTCCATTCTCCCTGTGTATATTGCAAGTCGCCTTTCGCACCCTTCGTGCTGCTTTCGTCACTAGCGCGGACTGCCATAAGAAGTGATTTGTTGAACCGGGCAATGATGCTAGCGAAGCGAGCAGGGGGCGGAGAACCCTAGTTTGTTTTATAAATTTAAATACAGTTGAACTTCCATAACTCGAACTTCTATAACTCGAATTTCTCTCTAACTCGAGTTAAATGAGTGGCAGTAAAATTAATAAACTTAAGAAAAAACCCTATAAGTCAAATATCACCATAACACCGAACTTTTTCTTTGGATAATGGTGATTCGAGTTGTGGAAGTTTTAGAAGTGAGAAAAATAAAATAAAAATTGCTTAATAACGAATCAAGATGCAGCGATAAAGTGTAAGTTGCTAACTGTGCCAATAATTTAATAATAATAATTAAAAAATTAATAATACAGTTTTATGAATATTGCTGTTAGAATAAACAACAAGGTTTGAATAAAACAGAAACAGATTTGTTTGCAATAAAATTATTGCTAGTATTTTAGACGTACATACGTAGGTAGTTATTCTGAAGTTATTCTTCTAAGACACATAACAATAAAAGTTTATACATATCTATATCTAGTTTAATGCGTCGAAATATTAGAGTATAAAAGCGGTGTGATTTAAATTAATTTTAAGCGCAATAGCAAATACTTAAATTAGTTTTACGGGCACTTTTTTTTTGCTGATATTGACATGGTAAAGCTATGTTGGAAACCGTGATTAGAACAGATTCAAGCTGGACAAGCGCACATCGAACTCCGCCTTGTGTTCATTCTTCAGATAGCGACGCATACCTTGCAACAAATAACGCAGCTGCGGCGTGCCTAGCACATTCAGCAGGAGCGTCATTAAAGTCTCGAAGGCATCGTCTCCACCTGTCTTATAGTCCACCAGAGCTTTACCAAAGCTGCGGAATTGATCGCTGTTGATCACGCTGCGCACCTGTTGGCAGATTAACATAGGATTCAGATCTATAAAGCTCGATTTAATCTAGGTACAAACCTCTCGCAAGAAATCCGTACGCGATTCGGGCGCATCTTTTAACTGGGACTGCGTTGGGGCCTCAGACAAATTCTTTAGATTACTTTGGCTCTGACTACTCGACACACCTGGTTCGCTCTTTACAGCTACATCGGCATTGACGAGTTTATAGCGTTTTTTACCGATCGCTTGTGTGACCAACGATTCACTGGCTGTGGGTGAGCTGCGTTCACGTTTGTGAATCTTCACCAGACCGCTGTCCGCTGCGCAGTTGAAGTCGATGCTCTGATGACCAACAACAAATTACAATTTGCAATCAATTCAATTCATGAATAAAACACTTACAGTTACATTCGAGTTCAGGCGACTCATAAAATCCATCGCATTGGGCGCTGGATGGTTTTGTGGTTCTCGACCCGCAGCATTGATATAGTCAGCGGGTGTCCAGGTCTTTATGGAATTGGTCATCTCAACTTTTCTGTATTGGCAAAAATAAAAAGAAACTTGGAGACTTTCGTAAATTGGCAATCTTCGGTCGATTCACTTACGTTGCAAGTTCGGAGGCCAGTTGAAATTTGGAGGTACCCATGGTGCCTGGTTCTCGCTTAATTTGGCTGATGGGGGCCAGCGTGGGCTGTTCCTCCTTATGTACGCTCTGTAGCAATGGTTCAACGACACGCTCATCGGGCTTGACCATCTGATTGGATGGATATAAATTGACATGAAGTTATCTGAATACTGTATAAATGCAATTCAACGGACCGTTTCCTCAGCATGCTTAAAAAACTGACGCAGCTCACGGACAATGGGACCAAAGGGTGAGCTCTGCGGGCGAGCGCCTAAATGTCCGCGTATCCATTTCGATAGCTGTTGCACCTGCGAGGCATCCTGGAAGCGGGAATCACAGAGAAGAATGGCACCATAATCGTTGCGATGCCGTATCACACGTCCGATAGCTTGATTGACGGCACGCGTTGCGTCCAGATTATACCACTCCTGTCCGCTCAGCAATTGATTCTCCTTGGTGCGATTAGATTCTAGATAACGGCGCTTTAGTATCACCTTGGGATCCTTAAGCGGTGGAAAGGGCAATCCAGTAATGATGACGGCCCGTCCATTGCGATCAGCAAAGTCCAAGCCCTCGGACACTTTACCCCGACAGACAGCCATAAAGCAGGCGCCCTTTGAATCACGTATCGCTTGATAGAATTCCTCCATTGTGCTAGTAAACTGATCCTTGCCACGCGGCTCCAAGAAAATTGGCTTCCGATACGATATGTCCGCCCACAGACCACTGGCCTGCCACGCGTCGACACACTGATTCATCATAGGATACGAGGGAAAAAATACCAGCAAACCGTCTGGCACAATCCGTGATACGTTGAGAATTGTTTGGCCCAATGACCTGATGTATTTGGGATTGTCGCTGTGGGCAATCAATCACAGAGAAGAATTAGTTAGTCAGAGATTAGTGTTCTAGATTTTATATACACTGTGTTTAAGAAAGTATTTATTTTACTATCAGAAGTTTGCTTATTTAAAGCACTTACCGATTTTTGTAGTTGGAAATAAGCTGCTCGCGATCGGGCCCCGTGCCAATGATCTTGACATACACCTGCGACTGATCAACAATGTGTGGATTCTCAAGATAGTGAGCTACCGGAATGGCCAGCTCGGCAATGAGGGGCTTAAGCGGTGCCAATGTGCCGCTGGTTAGAATTACACTACGTACTTGTGTGTTGAGAAGCTGTTCCATGCCGAAACCGGGATTGAAGCACCAGAAATTAACGACCTTTGCTGTTTTTGTGGTTGTGGTTGTATTGTTGCCCTTACCCAACCAACCGTTGTTTGATTTGCTATTTGCTGTTTGCTTGGTCTGCTTGCTTTCTTCGACCTCCACATGGACCTTAAAGCTGAGATGTACCTTGGCCATGACATCCTCCTTATTCGCAAAAACAATGTTGAGTAAATCGGATAGCAGCATGAAGCTACCGCCCTTGCGCAGCATGGTATGCTGGGAGGCGACCATTAGATACTGCACTAGCTTGTCCAGCAAGCCAACGATCGTTGCGCAGTTACCGTAAGTAAACTGTAGTTGAACAAAGGATAAGTCGGGGAATCTTGAGCAATTTAACTATTGTTATTATTAACGTATAACTCACATTTGCCTGTCCCAATATCTCGTAAATATACGAAGCTGGATATGTGGCGCCCTCGACTTTGTTTTGCACAACAATGCCATCGATGGCCTTTTCCAGCTCCAGAAGCATCTCCTTTAGCAGCGTAAGATCGTCCAGTGTGAAATCCTTTGGCTCATCGCCTCCCGTGTCCACAGACTCGCCACTGGTGAAGTTTTTCATAATGTGTGTAACATCCTCAATGGCCATGGCCACATCAGAGGAGCGAATCTGAACCGAAGCAGATTCCTCACAGATCTTCTCGATGTTGTGAGCCTCATCCAGTATAACAATTGTATTATTCAGCTCAATTTTATTGGCTTTGCGCGCCTTTGGATCCAGAAGATAATTGTACGGCATAAATGTGATATCCGCATCTTTAACCAGCTCCTTGGAAGCATAGTATGGACACATCTTAAGACGCTGTCCCACCTTGATCAGATCCTCAATGTCCATAATGGTTGGTCCACGAAAATCCGGATGATCCTTTTTTGACTCAACACGATGCTGAAATGTGCACGTTTTGGAATGCACCTTCAGCTTGCACATATTCGTCTTGTTTGAATTGCCCTGTTCACGCATCACATCTGGATGGATACACAACTGATCACGCGAGCCTAGGACCACAGAGCGCATATTGGCGTAGGCAGTGCGCTTCAGCTCACGCATTGCCTGGTTAAGCTGGGAGTGGGTTCGCGAAGCATATATCACCTTTGGAACACCCCAGTTGTTGGCCTTGTTGATGGCAGCGGCTACTTCATTGCTTAATGCAGACGCCGCAGATGTTGGTTTCTGTAGTTCCTGTTGCATCTTCTGCTTGTTCAGCTCCACCTCAGATTGCCGCGTGCGTAACCAGGCAAGCGAGGAACAGAGCAGGCTTAATGTTTTGCCGGTACCCGTGGGTGACTCAAGTACACCATTTGTACCATCACGCAAACATATAATCACCTTCTCCATGTAGGCACGCTGCACTTCGTACGGCTCAAAAGGGAAATGCACCGGAATACCGCCGATTATATTCTCCGGCATGGTACTTCAATGTTAAAAGTATTCAATATACTGTTTAAATACTATCTATCTGCAAATGATGTGAGCAGTTGAATTCGTTTTGTGTTATCTGCCAGGTTCGCGCGCAAAGAAAAAGTAACATGTGTGCCGGCAGACGACCCTGCCTGCTCGCGATAACGATATACGGGAGTGTCTCTTGCGATATTACGAGCTAATTAAGAAAAAGATAGATATTTCTTGTAACAAAAAATATAATTGTAATGACAGATTTAATATTAATATATAGTTTTTATTTTGCGGTCAGTATTTGGAGAAATAGATATAATATTTTCTAATATCGCCAAATCAAACCAACTCTGTGCGCTTGCCGTAAGCGACATCCCTGTCTGTTATCGAATTATCGATATCCATAAAAAATAACAATAATCGCAGCGTCTCAGTTAGTTTTTCACTTTTGAACAGAGAGGTTGGTTGGCCAGCGGCGTCAGAGTAGAAGAAGCAGAAGCAATAGAAACGGCAGAGGCGACAATCCAAGACGCAACGAGAGTGACGGGCACAGTGTGTGTGAAACAAACTTACCCGCCTGCTGAGATACTACAAGTAAACATACAAATAACTACATACATACATGCCACCACTGGTCGTGTCGTGGTCGTGTTGCTTCGGCCGTCCGTCTGTCGGTCGGTCGTTTGCGCCATCGTCGTCATCGTAGTCGACAGTCAGTCAGTCAGATGGCGAGTGGATTGGTTGGTTGTGAGTGGGGTTGCGCGGTCGGGCGGCGGGGGCGGTTGCCTGGATGAGCGAGCGAACGCCAAGAGAGGAGCAGTGAGCGTGAGAGCGCGCGTTTAAAGATTTGTTGTTTGTGTGCTTGCGGGCTATGCACCTTAATACATCCACATACGTATGCATGTGTATGTAAGTGAGTGCCTATAACTGTGTGAGTGCGTGGCTGTGGTCGTCGGTGTGTGCGCGCGCGGCGGAGGTGGTGATAAAAATTTTGTTGGCACAAAGTAAAAATATAACAGAATAAAAAATCGCTGAAAACAGCACTGAGTACCCCCTCATTCGCCTAATCGAGAATTCAGCAACAGTAACCAAATCTTTGTGATTATTATTATGTTTACTTCTTAATTGCCATCATCGCTTTATAAAACGGTTTGTGCTGCTCTCTCTCTTGTTGCAGTTGTCGTATAGTTGGCCAGTCTAGTAGTAAATAGCGCAACTTATGTTCAGTGATTTTTGAACACAACTCTGATGGTGCTGTGCGTTTGTATTCCAGTTTGTGTGAGTGCTTGTGACGTTGCGAACCCATCTACAATAATTGTTCTAAAGTTATTAACACAGGTTTAATTACAACAACGCACCCACAATCAGCTGGATATTGTCACTGTCACGATAACACTTGAAAGTTTCGCGCGCTCTTAATCGAAAGCGACACTGCAATAGTGAATCGCTCGATAGTCGAATTGCACTAATAAAGGCCGATAAGCAAGCCCATGCCAACCCACTGCCACATGCAAGTTAGTTCTTGTTCGTGCTCATGTCGCATTTGAAATAAAGGTCACTCTAATCGTGCCGTTTGTCAAATAATAAGCACTGCCCCCAAAACATATACATCAACAACTATAAAACTTAAATCATTAATGACGATCCTGTGTGACAAGGTCGTTACCTATCAAGTTGTTGCTGAGCTGTCATTGCCCAACGAACTCTTCGCTCGCTACTCAAATTAACTTGTACGTTCATCAGCTGTATTCTCTTGTTTATAAAGAGTTAAATCAATGCAACGAGTTGTTATTGTCATTCTTGAAACATAAAATATACAACAGCAGGAGCATAGAGAATGGTCAATCCCCCTTCCTATGTAGTTTGTTACCTTGTTGGCGTTGCAGCGTTGCCACCAAAATCAAATGCTAATGTTATTGTGCGTTTAACAATATTTCAATGTTAGCGATCACAATTTATTAAGTATACAAATTTTTGGGAGAGTTCATTTTAAAATTGTGTACACGTGCCGTTTCTGGTTACCTGAAAGTGTTGCTTTGGATGTCTATTTTGCATTTTATTTGCTATCTGGCAACGCTTCGCTGCGTTGTTGAGCGTAAATGTAGTACACGCACATATATTTGTATGTGTATGTGCTCCTATTCAAATAGAAATTGAGTGCTTTGTACTCAAAACTCAGTCAATTAGTCGCCAGAAGGCGGCGGCAGCGATGACAACGGCAAACGCAAGAGTTTCGATAAGAGTTTCGGTTAGCCCGCGCGTCATTTTACATTCCTTTGAAATATATACATAATACATTGATTTGGATTTGTGGTTAAACAAAGATTAAAACACAAAGTAGTTTTGCCAACCCAAACTTAAACTAATAAATCTTAAGATTTTTTTTTTTTAATTTTTTCTGCTTCGCAACAACTGCCAATTAGAGGTGCGTGCGTGACAGTGAGATGGGAAGATCGTGAGGTTGATGGTGAAAATAGAATAAAACTGCACACGTGCTTAAGGCATAAACTGAAAAGCTTGTTTGTGTGTGTGTAATTATTAACTATTACTAAATATATTCAAATGTATGAACTTATGCACATACATTTTGTATTAAAAAGAAGGCCTTGATAATACGTTTCCTGATATTCGGATATTTTGTGAAAGCAAGAAAGATAGAAGCAGATATATGTGTAAAGGTACGTAGTACGTACGCATACGTAAATATAACAGATTTGCGCGATCGTGTATCGCGATATCGTGCAGTGCACCCAACCCATACCCATGCCCATGC
Source organism: Drosophila limbata (assembly GCA_963924055.1). Taxonomy (NCBI): domain Eukaryota; kingdom Metazoa; phylum Arthropoda; class Insecta; order Diptera; family Drosophilidae; genus Drosophila; species Drosophila limbata. The sequence continues at coordinate 7,412,655 of OZ001351.1, read as the reverse complement.
TCATCTCTAATGTCAGTAGAGCGATCGTATACAAGCGTAGTGTAGATTGAATGAATGACTTTGTAGAGCGGCCGAAATGGTGGTTGAGGCAGGGCACATTGGAGTCGTCGTTGTCTAGTGGTTGGCCTGACATTTGAATTTGTGTCAAGCCATTTTCCCACAGCTCAAAGAGCTGGAGATGTGCATATCAAGACAATGTAGATAGATGATAGAGAGAGGGAGGCACAGAAGAGAGCTTAAAAGTCGCAGTTAGAAGGTTTGCGAACAAAATTAGCACATTTATTGTCCAAATTGTGCGTGTTTTTGTGTACATGTGGGTTAGTACATATATGTGAGTTTGTGTTTGCCTGCGCATTATCAGTGATTACGAAGGCGATAGATGTACCAACATATGTATACATGTATGCATGTGCATGGCTCTCTCTCTCTCTCTGTGTCTCTCTGTCTTACTGCCTATATGTGTTTGTGAGAGTGTTACAAAATCAGCTAAACGTTTTGATTTTACTCCATTATGATGGCACACAGTGCGTATGCGCAACATGTAAATTTTGATTGAATTTTTTGTTCTTGTCTCTTGTTTCCTTGCAGAGTTTACTGGCTACTTTATAAATCCAAATGTCAGCTGTTTCACGCAACATGTACTATAAAAGCGCCACAGTTAAACGAAGAAAAAGAGCAAATTGCCTTAGTCCAGGACAACAAGAAGAAGCTTGCTGCTAGCAAGCTGAGAAGAAGAGCAAAAGCATAAAAAATCAGAAGAGAGCAGCAAAAAGAAAATAAAACAAAAAATCAAAAAAGAAAACAACTACAATTAACAATAATAATTAAAGGAAAAGGCTATACTAGGCAACACACCCACTGCACTCAAGTTTACAAATTTCGTTTGGTTATTTCTCTTTTCCAAACTTCGATTATACTGCTGCGCTTAAAATAATTCTCCAAGCTCAACTTTAAAAAACGGTAAATTATGTTTGCATTTAATGCTCTCGCTGATCACAACGTGTATGTGTGACGTTTGTTTGTGTATGTGTGTGTTATATATGTTTGTCTCTTTTTTTTGCAGAGTTCGCAAGGAAGTCACCAATCGAAGAGCAAAGATTATAAAAGGGAATCACATAAAGATTGCATAGAACGATCGCAGAGGGACACGGAGGAGCAGAAGGAGCAAAAGCGGAAGCGGGAGTACGAATAAAAGCAGGAACAGCAGCCATGACAATTATACTCTTTCTGGTGGACACCTCGTCGTCCATGTGCCAGAAGGCGTATGTGAATGGTGTGCAAAAAACATATCTAGACATTGCCAAGGGAGCCGTTGAGACGTTCCTCAAGTATCGCCAGCGTACGCAGGATTGTTTGGGTGATCGCTATATGCTGTTAACATTCGAGGAGCCACCAGCTAATGTGAAAGCCGGCTGGAAAGAGAATCATGCGACGTTTATGAACGAGCTAAAGAATCTGCAGAGTCACGGCCTTACCTCAATGGGCGAATCGTTACGCAATGCCTTCGATTTGTTAAATTTAAACCGAATGCAATCGGGCATCGATACATATGGCCAGGGACGTTGCCCGTTCTATTTAGAGCCATCGGTGATAATTGTCATAACCGATGGCGGCCGCTATTCACATCGGAATGGTGTACACCAGGAGATCATACTGCCACTTAGTAATCAAATACCCGGCACAAAGTTCACCAAAGAACCCTTCCGCTGGGATCAGCGTTTATTTTCGCTGGTGCTGCGCATGCCCGGCAATAAAATCGATGAACGTGTCGATGGAAAAGTGCCTCACGATGATTCGCCTATTGAGCGGATGTGCGAGGTGACCGGTGGACGATCGTATCGTGTACGCAGTCACTACGTGCTCAATCAATGCATTGAAAGTCTCGTGCAGAAAGTGCAACCTGGCGTTGTCCTTCAATTTGAGCCAATGTTACCCAAGGAGTCTAGCAGTAGCAACAACAGCTCGGCAACAGGACCAGGAGGCAGCGCAGGAGGTGTTGCCGCGGGAGGTGGAGTAGGACCAGGTGGCGGCGGTGGAGCAGCAGCGCCAAACGAAACCACGCCCGATATTGTCTTCCAGCCTATTAAAAAGATGATCTTTGTACAAAAGCACATAACACAAAAGACCTTTCCCATTGGCTATTGGCCATTGCCAGAGCCTTATTGGCCAGATTCCAAGGCCATAACATTGCCACCCCGCGACGCACATCCCAAGCTGAAGGTACTCACTCCTGCCGTGGATGAACCGCAACTGGTGCGCAGTTTTCCAGTGGACAAATATGAAATTGAGGGTTGTCCTCTAACTCTACAGATACTCAACAAGCGGGAGATGAACAAATGCTGGCAGGTGATCGTTACCAATGGCATGCATGGCTTTGAACTGCCCTTTGGTTACCTGAAGGCGGCGCCAAACTTCACCCAGGTTCATCTCTACGTCCTGGCCTATAATTATCCGGCATTGTTGCCTCTTCTACATGACCTCATCCACAAATACAACATGAGTCCGCCCAATGATCTCATGTATAAGTTTAATGCTTATGTCCGCTCCATACCGCCGTATTACTGCCCGTTCCTGCGCAAGGCGCTGGTCAACATCAATGTGCCGTATCAGCTACTGCAGTTTCTGCTGCCCGAAAATGTTGACAACTATTTGTCGCCAACGATAGCCAATCAGCTGAAGCATATCAAGAACACCGCCAAGCAGGATCAGGAGAATCTATGCCTGAAGGTCTACAAGCAGCTGAAACAAGCGAAGCCACCCTACCGTCAGGTGGAAACGGCCAAATTGTGCACAGGTGCTGCACTGCGTCGTGATTTGGTGCGGCATCCGTTGCTGCGCGACACGTTTGCCAAGCTGCACGCCGAGATCGAGCCCGTCGAGAATTATACAATTGTGGTGCCTCAGATTACGCATCAGTCGTCGGCGAAAACCTATCGCAATCCATTTGATATTCCACGTCGTGATTTAGTTGACGAGATTGCGCGGATGCGTGAGACGTTCCTGCGACCCGCCAGTCTGGTGGTTAAAGATTCAGGCCATTGCCTGCCCATCGCCGAGATGGGCAACTATCAGGAGTATTTGAAGAACAAGGACAATCCGTTGCGTGAGATTGAGCCAACAAACGTGAGGCAGCATATGTTCGGTAATCCCTATAAGAAGGATAAGCACATGGTCATGGTGGATGAGGCTGATCTCAGTGATGTGGCGCCCATGAAATCCTCCAATGGTAACGGCGGTGGCGCATCATCTAGTGGCAACGGCGGCGGCAATTCAAGCGGCATAGGTCCTGTGGGTGCCGGCATGTCCGTCCTTATGCTGGGCGGTGGCAATGGCAACGGCGGTCCTATGGGGCCCAGCTCCAAGAAGCTGGACGGCACAGCGCGCGGACGCAAACGAAAGGCGGGTCCATTGCCTCGGGCATTCGAATTCCGGCGTCTCTCCACGGATTCCATGCGCAGCGTTAACTCGTCCAGCTCAACGGCCAGTTCGACGTGCAGCAGCGTCGGCCTTAGCAGCGTCGGTGATTTAATGATGGATGAGGACAGCAACAATAGCTATGCATCCTCGATATGCTCGGATACGTCTAGCACCAGCAGTACTAGTGATTCCGGCATGTCCATTGGACTGCATTCAACAGAACGCTTGACCTTTGACTTCAGTGAGGAGGAGGCCAGCGAACAGGAGACGCCGCTTAATGGTTACGTGCACAACTTTATCAACGGCATAAGCGATGAGGCCAGCACCATTGAAGCGGACAACAATAGCAACATGAGCAGCAGCAGCCCCATCAGCAGCGGTAGTGGCAGCAACAACAACAACAGCAGCATTGTCGGCGGAAGCAGCGCCAGTGGCGGCAACAGTAGCAACAGTACCATTAGCAGCAACAGCATTGCCAGCAACAGCACATCAGCAGCAGTTGCAGCAACGGCAATCAGCACAGCAGCTGCACGACTGTTGCCTGTTGATGTTGTGGCAGGCACAGCGGCAACATCGACTAGCACACCAATCGCAGCAGCAGTAGCAAGTAATGGTACGCCTGACACTTGCGGCAGTAGCAACATCAACAGCAGCAACATTAGCAGCAGCAGCAGCAGTATCAACATCAGCAACTGCAGCAGCAGCAGCAGTAGCATTAACAGCCATGTCAACACCAACAACAATTGTCACATCAACAATACCAACGATGTGTTGTATGTGCCTCTCAATGGTCTGACCATGCAACATGCGGCATACAGCAGCAATGTTAGCCCCATGTCCACAGCAATGGACAGCGCCATGTTGATGATGCCTGCAACAGCTACCGCGACAATATCAGCCATGAACAAGATGGCAACAGGTGCCACTGCAATGCCACCACTATTGCTGGTCCCCAATGGCTATGGGAGTCATCATGTGTTGGGAAGTGGTGCCATGCTATCTCCGCCGGCAGCCTCAGCAACAACAACAGCAGCAGGTGCGCTATCTGGAGTAGGAACTGGAATTGGAAGTGGTTCGGGAGCATCTTCTGCAACAGCAGCAGTAGTAACAACAACAGCAGCAACAACAACAACAGCGTCAGTATCGGGAACAACAACTAATAGCAGCAGCACAACAACACCAACAACGTATTTCAGTCACAATGACATCAATGACGCCTCGGAGATCTCGCGCATATTGCAGACTTGCCACAATGGCAACAGCGGCAGCGGCAGCACCATGAGCAACAGCGGCATCAGCTGCAATAGCGGCAACGGCAGCAACAGCATTAGCAGCACTTTGAATGGCAATGCCAGCGATGGTAATGCCAATGATATCGATACTGATCTCTCGGCGAATAGTTTTGATGCACTCAAGCGCACAGCTGTTGGGATTGGAAGCGGCTCGGCATCTAATAGCAATCCGCATTTCTATTGGGGCAGCGGGCTTAACCATCACAGCATCACCAACAGCAACAACAATAATGGACACATCACCAGCAACAACAACTGCAGCAACAGCAACAGTAACAACAGCAATAATAATAGTAGCAGCAATTGTCATAGGAGTTATAACAATAGTAGCCCCAAGTTGGAACCAAAAGCATCACCAACGCACAACAGCAACAATAATGAAGGAGACGCAATGACATCGCCAGATCGTGGTTTGACGGATGAGCAACGGGAAGCGGCACGTAAACATAACGTTGATTTGCGTTTGCAAATCTTTCGTGATATACGACGACCTGGACGGGATTACAGTCAATTGTTGGAGCATTTGAATTTGATAAAGGGCGATCAGGAAATGAAATCGGATTTTATAGACATGTGCGTCAATGAATCGATGCGTTTCCGGCGGCATCAGATGGTGTGCAGCATACAGGAATGGTGGGAGCAGAAGCAGCAGCAGCTGGAGATCACGAAGAGTTAACGTTGGCTGCTGTGGAATTGAGCGTGCAACAAGCAACAGCAGCAACACCACGCAACATGTCTGTGATGTCAACAAGAACACCAATAACAACCACAACAACAACACTAAACTGAAAAGCAGAGTTAGATTTAATTATATATACTAGATGCTCTTAAGAAGTTTCACTAGAAGCACCTGCCAGCCAACCACAAGAAATTACAAAACTCTCGTTTATTTTCAAATTTTGAGCAACACACACACACACACACTTATATACGCTCTCACTTACATTCACACATACATAGAACACCTGTAAATAATGAAATTGTCAAGAAGTGGGCAAAAAGTGGTTAAGTTGCTGGGGTGAGAATATAAAGGGAATGTATTTATGTAGTTTATAGGCTTACAAGTAATAATTATATTAATAATATTGATAAAAGTTATAATAATAACATTTCAATGAGTTTAGAGCGAGCAACAAGTACCAGATTATGGAAATTAGTTACATTAAGAGAAAAGTTAAAATTTGTAGCGCTTAGAATAAAGTTACAATTAAAAATTAAGAATACATCGTAGTCCTTAGTCGATTAGCTTGTAACCGAATAATTGTATTAGCCAAGTAAGTTAAAACACAGTTGTCTCTACTTCAGTTGAAAACCTTTTGAATCATATGTATGTTTATAATACCTTAAAGAGAAAATTAACATATAGTTATTTTGATTAAACCAATTTTGTTCTATTGTGTAACCAATCATTTTAAATTCAACAGCTTGAGCTGTTCACTTTACACACACTCTCATTTACACACGGCATTCTCATAGTAAAGTTTATAGTTTATAAACCTGTATATATATATTTTTTTCATTTCCACTTGAAGATTTTTCTGAAGTATGTACAAGTTAATACTGTTCGTGGGCGTCCCATTATTTTATAATTATACAAAAATATTGGATTCGATTTTAAGTGATCTTCATTTATATATGTATTTACATGTGTATCTATATACTTTATTTAGCTAAATGAAAAACCGATCAATCTTAACTTTGACATATATTTGTTGTTTTTTTTAAATTTTTTTTTACGTGATTTCCCCTTAACTGTTAGGTTTCCGTATGTCATTTGTATCCATAATTTCGAAAACAAGAAAATTATGGAGTTACTTAAATTAAACGCATTCATACATAACACATAAACATATACATACACAAGAAGAATTATATGTTTTGACTAAAAGTTTGTTATCAAGAAGTTTACTTTTTTCTTATATTTTATTTAGCATATTGTACTTAGGGAGCCAGCGATATGCCGTTTTAATGTACATATATATGAACGCCAATTTGTGTCTCTGTGTGTGTGTGTTTGTAGATGTGTGAGTCTTGTGTATCGACATACATACATGTGTATGTATGTAGAATGTATCTTGAGACAGTTGCTGCTTTTCTAAGCTCGCCAATTTTGTTAAATTAAGGACATTTAATTATTTCAATACAATATCATATTTAATGAATTAATAAGCAAGAGCCAAGACATCTTAAACAACAACAAATAAGAGAAGCTTAATTTTTTTTAGCTGCGAGTTAAATAAAAAAAACGGCATTGCTTAAAATTTTATTTGGTGTGCCATTTTCCGTCTTTTCTCTTAGTGTGAAAATGGCTTTTCAATTTTAATTTATGTTTTTAATATCTTTATTTGTTATCTTTTGTCCCAAGCAACCCGACGCAAATGTTACGTTTACAATCGCGCCTGGCACTGCTGCCACGCCCCCATTAGAGGCAATGGCGCTGTGTCAAAGGCGCCAATATATGCTATGAATGTGCCCCTGTATACTCACAGTCCCCTCTTTTCACTCTTTCAATCGTCTCACCAAAATCATTGCCCCTGTTGCCTATGCTCTCTATTTACAATCACAACCTGAAAGATTCCTATCCAGAAGTTACAATTTTCAAAGTAAATCCAGAACTCTACATTACAATTTCCTCAGCATAAGTTAAAATAATTTGATGTACGTATGATCTGATTCATTTATTATCTATTTCAATTTTCTTTAGATGCCAAAGAGTCCAATTGAAAATGCATTAAATGAACTTAAAAAAAAAAGTTAACCAGCCTTTTCAAATCATTAAACTAAACTTGGGGGTTATTTTTAGCATGTTATCTTAACTAAAGTACTTGAAACAACCGCTCATTGGGGGTTAATCTGCCTCATATAAATGTAAATAAACCGGCGAATGACAAATGTTGCCGTATCATTGAAGTTTATTGTGTTTTTAAATTTGCTCTTATTAATTGTTGAAGAAGGAATTAGTGTATCACTAGAAAGATTCAAGGATTTAAAATTATCTAAAGCCAAATTAATAATACTGAAATTATCGAATAATGCAGCTATAATTTAATAAAATGGACAACTAAAGCCCAGCTGATTTTAGTTGATCGTAAGTGTTGGTGAACTTATTATTTTTTTGATGTTATATTTTAGATATTACATTAAGAAGTATAAATTTATGGTCTCAAAATTTGCTCATAATATTTGTATTATAAAATATATTTATATTTATGCATTCGTAACGTTTCATTTTCAGCCTTTTGCTATTTGGCATCACCATACAGAGTTGCCATGCTGTCGTCGAAAGCACCAAATTGTTGTTCACTTGTGAGCGCTCCAGATTAGTGATGTAAAAAAACATCGATGCATCGAACATCGATGTTTTTTTGGCGATGTTTCCCGATGTTTTCCGATGTTTTTGGAGATGTCGATTCATCGATGTTTCTTGGCGATGCATCGATGTTTTGAAAAACATCGGCTTAATTTCACAATTTTGCGTATTTATCGTCAGTTGTCTCATCTTCAATACGCTATTTTTGTATGACGAGTGTGCGTTTATTTATGAACAGTGTTTGCAATGCCAAAGTAAGCAAATTTATACTTTATAAATACTTTTTAAGTTAAAGACTGCTACGAAAGTATAAGTTTTTATTTGTTTTGTTTCTTTTTCAGTTAAAAATTGCTATGAAACTGAAAAGACTGCTATAAAATCACATGTTTTTAAGAATAAATCACCTTTATTTAGCTAAGAAACTCCTTTCTTTTTTTTTTTTTTTTTAAAATTGAACGTTTTAAACCATGGGACATACATCGATGCATCGATGTTTCGAACCCGATGTATCAACCAACATCGATGTTTCATTTTAAAAACATCGATGCACATCGACATCGATGTTTTCACTCAAATTTACATCACTACTCCAGATGTGAACAACCAGGAAGCAGTAGCTCACTTGTTCAGTTCAGTTCATTAAACATTCACCTAATGGACAAACCCAACACTAGCGCCTAGCAGTTGTTGGGTGAGTGGCAAAGGTAGAGGCAAAAGCAAAAGCAAAAGTTAACTAAGAAAATTAGAAACAATGTGCAAAATTAATGTGCGGTACGCATATTGCTAGCCGTTAACGTTAACGCAATGCAAACAATTTTTTATTGCAATTGCAATACAATAACACGTCACAAAAGTCGCTCATCAAACCAAGTGTGATTCAATTCCGGAGTTTCGAGTTTGTGGTTTGCGGAAAGTAAAAGTGGCTGCTTTGGGGCTGCCGCCTGTCCACACCTCTACCTCTGCCATAGCCTGTATGTGTTGTTGTATTTGTATTTATATTCATGTTTCGGTTACGTTGTGTATATGTTCGCGCGAATGTTTGAGTGTAAAAAGAAGTTGCAAAAATACAAAAGTTACGCAAATATACAACAGCAGCAAAATTGTGTAAAATAACAACAACAGTGTCGTGTCTGTACCAGTGTGTCTGTGTGTGTGTGTGTGCACTCGTGTGTGTGAGTGTGCTCTTTGAGCGGACGCGACGCGAACCGGCGGCGCAGCAATGAGCGAGAACAACGGCAGCAACACCATTACTGCCGCGAATGGACCGCGCGTCGTTACCATCTATAAGACGGAAACTGGCTTTGGCTTCAATGTTCGCGGACAGGTGTCCGAGGGCGGGCAATTGCGATCCATCAATGGCGAACTGTACGCCCCCCTGCAGCATGTCAGCGCTGTGTTGGAGAACGGCGCTGCCGAAAAGGCGGGCATCAAAAAAGGCGATCGCATACTCGAGGTGTAAGTAATAATGTCATCATCCACAAACGATAACGCCTCAAAAGTCAATGCCGAATAGATTCCTTTTTACGCGGCATTCGTTTTTGACCTGCTTGTCATGCCCCGCCCTGTCCCGCTTTTCTGATGAAGCGCAGTGTGACAAAGAGAAAGAGAGAGAGTGTAGGACAAGGAAAGAGAGTAGCCCACCCACTGAACGACTCCACTCGAAATGGAAAAGAAATTTAAAACTAAGCTGTGTTCAGAATGGGGCATGCTACTGGGGTCCTGGAATCAATAACGTTATTTTACTTCAGTGTGTGTTTGTCGCTTGCCTAAGTATATATATATATATACATATAAGTAAAGAGAGAAAGAGACAGGAAGAGAGGGTTGTTACTGAACTTTGACGTGGTAACAGTTTGAAACAGCTTATATTTCTTATTGTTGTTGTTATGGCGTAATGTTTATGCCAATGTTTGGGCACACTCACATTCACATTCACACTGCTTGTATTTGAGCACCTACTCACTCATACAATCGCACACAAACTGACAGATGTGCATATGTACATTCGCACATATATACAAAGCAAGCTAATTAAAATGCCCCCTAGCACCCCCCGCCCACCCCGGCGTTACGTAGAAAAACTCAATCGCACAAAGCGACACGCATTTGCTTTTTATTCTCTCGCCCATCTTTTTGCCCTTTGCTGACCGCTCTTCGTCAAGGCTTTGTTTGCATCTATGAAATTTTTTGTTATCGCGGCACAGTCAAATAATTTCCCTTTGCATTTCACCTAACTAACTACTAAGCTATCAATCAAAACACGTTGCTTATAATTGAGTTTGGTGAGCGCCAATGATGTGATAACCTTTCCTGTGTTCACGTTGTCCACGCAGAAATGTGAAAAGCGAAGACCAAAAACCGAAAACCGGCGCACAAGTTAAATTAATAATTTTAGTAACATTCTCGTTGTAGCCGCTCGTGGCGTCGAACAACTTAATTATCATCGGCAACGAACGAAGCGACCACCCACCTCCCCCACCCATGTAGACCTCCCTACACTCACGACGCGACGCCTCACACCCTCCCTCACGCAGAAACATGCCAGAAACTTGCCATCGAAATTTTACCTATGTACATTTTTCGCACTTTTTGTTGGATGCATTATTTTCGGGGGCAATCTGGCCGTTTGTTGGTGTTGTTGTTGCTTTATAGCGCCCATCATTTGATTATCAACTGTAACAACAACAGACAACAGTTATAATTTGGCGGAGCGTGAGCAGACAAAGCAACTGTAAACGGAAACAAACACACAAACAAGATATGTATATATGTATGTATTTAGTAAATACATTTAAATGCATTTCAAGATTGAGCTTTTGGAATTCTTTACCCAGCAAATGAACCACTTCATTTAAAATAATCAGCAATAATAAGCCTTTGATTTTATGTGCACTCTCAATTTCTGCTGCTACGACACCTCATTGCTACTGTCCTCTTTCAAGTAGTAATCATATCACTGCGGACGGTAGTCCGCGCTAGTTACGAAAGCAGCACGAAGGGTTCAATTTTCGTGGAGCAAGAAGATAGATGAGCGCAAACTTAGGTTGGAAGAGGGGGAAAAAAAAAATTGAAGAACGCAAGTTGAGATTGGAGGAACGAAATATGGAATTTTATTTAACATTAAATTACACAAGAATTTTCTCTTGTCTTCTGACGCCACTGGGTTCCGGTCCAGGCCCGGCCCGATCATACTTTTAAAAGCCCGGCCCGGCCCGATATTAAATGAAAAGGGGCATGAAAATCTTTTCGTCACTAGATATAAAAAACGCAAAATTTTGTTAACAACAATACGTTGAAGTTTTAAAATGTTTGGGATGATCGATGTACTCTTCGACGCGTTTTTTAACAAATAATTAAAAAGTAAGTACTTGGTATGCACATTTGTTAGTTAAAAATATACGTTTCGATCGTTATATAACTCGATCTGATCATACATTCCATTCTTTCCGTAAATATTTATATTCGCCTTTCGCACCCTTCGTGATGCTTTTCTGACTAGCGCGGACTTCCGTCCACAGTGGTAAAAACCATTCTTTTTAAGTTGTTTCTTTGATAAATCTTAAACGTTTGTCTTTAGTTAATAGTTACTTGCCGCCCTGATTCTGGCAGCCCTGCTGATGACTGTCCACTTCCCAGTGGCCCTTTTGTAGCGAAAAACGTTAAGAATGCTACCTGAAAGTTCAGGAGGGCTGTGCAGCCACTTTATGTAAAATTAATTCGCTTTTACATTAGCGTGGCCGGGGTAATTCGGTATACGCTGGCGGAAGATTTGGCGGAAGCTTCCACCAAGGTTTCAGGCTGCCACCGCTGAAGGTGTATGGAATTTTTATATCGTCTTTTCAGGGGTGGGAATTTTTGCCCTGAATTTCCCTTGCTGTAGGCCATTGGAAAATTGTGCCGAATCGGCTGCAAAAAATTATGCACACAAAATTTTTGTTTAATTTTTTATTGTAATGCACTTTATTTTAAACTTAATTGTAGTTAACTTATAAAAATATCTTTAAATATTATTATATGCCTTCTGGTCACAGCATTTACTTTAAGGACTCAATCTGAAATTTAGAATTAATTAATTGTTTGTTGGAAGAGCATTAAATTGATTTATTCTTACCTTATTGTTGGACGATTTGCCAATCTTCTTACTTTCCATTTTGAAGAGCCTCCTACAAGTTGATTCTAAGAAAATACAATAATTAAAACCAAATTGGTGTTTAATTGGTTAATTGTTTTATTTACTTACGTGTGATGCTCTCCTGGACTTGCTTGCAACAGTGTTCGTCGTCATCGGGCATTTAAGTTTGTTACCGTATAGATCGGTACAAATACAATGAAAAAAAACATTTATTCATATATTAAAAGTTGAAACTTACCTTTTTTTACAATTTCTGCACAATGACGAAAAACATAAACAAGGGCTGCAATGTCTTCGATTGCCGATACTAGCATTGCCAGCCCTTTGTAGTTATCGATAGCCGCCACGATAATAATATTTAATAATAAAATAACATTTAACCATATTTTAAAATGTTTAATTAATAAAATAAGTAATTTAATCTATTTAATTTATTATTAATTCTATTAACAATACAGAATAACAGAAAAGTATGGTTTAAAACTCATAAAAAGTGATTTCGATATTTATTGCCAGGCGTTGGCAACGTTAAGTTAGCTGCAGGAATTTTTTTGCAGCGAAATGTACCCCTGAAGAAACGATAGAAAATTTCTGTAAAAATTTCAGCGGTCTCGCCCTGAAGCCTTAGTAGACTTTGGCCTGTAGCTATACCCCTGAATTTTTCCGGCAGAAAGTTGTGTGTATTTTGTTCACCACATGCCATCAGGTTCTATTGGGTATCTTCCCCTATCTCAGTCTCCCCCCTCGCCACAACTCACTTTCGAGGGGCGTTTTTGTGCCGGTTGACAACTGAAAAAAAAGCCATAAACATTATTCTACATCCTCCGCCAGGGCGGACGTAGTCTTATCAATATAATTTTTATTTTTTTTAGGGGCAGTGTGGAGAGAGAAACTGTGATTCGAGGTTGTTGCTTTTAATTTTTTATACCCTAGGGAGAGGGGGGGGGGGGGGGGGGGTATATTAAGTTTGTTAAAAGTATGATCAGCATATACATACCCTTGTCCGTCTGTCCGTATGAACGATCTGATCTCAGAGATGGTAAGAGCTAGGACCACTAAATTTGGAATGAAGACTCCTATTATGTCAGGCAATATCACAAAAGCACAATAGCGAAAATTATTAATATCAGTTTATGCCAAAATTTTTCCCCGCCCACTCTAGGGGGCGTAATTCATCAAAAACTGAATTCACCTTTAATCTAGAGTTTTATGTTTTTAGAATATGTTGCACTGTGGTCCAGAATCCGTATTTTTTGGCATAAAGTCAAGATATAAAACTAGGAACTTGAGATTTGGCATGAACCTTTCTTGGACTAATTCAAAATTTTTAATCTTTTTTTTTTGGATTAGGACCACGCCTTCACCTCCCCCTTCTTATCCGACTTCTAAAAAATCTAAATATATAGCTAGAGACTTAAAACTTGACATGAATCTTAGTTAGTGAATTGAACCTTGTTTTCAACCTCCCCCACTACCCTTTCTACCCAACTCAGTGAAAAAGTTACATTTTTTTATAAGCTTAAATATAAAACAAAAAATTTTAAGCTTAGCGTGTTTGCTATTTAGACTAAAGTAGAATTTACGATTTTTCTCGTTTTGTAATTTGACCATATCTTAACTCCCCTCCTTTTTTTACTCCGGGAAAAATCCAATTTCTTAGCATAAATGTACACCTGCAACAAGAAAAGGGAGCAAAACCGGCCAATGTTATAACTTTGTGATTAAAAACGAAATTTAGAAGTATAGTACATGCTGTCGTAATTAGATTTTCTGAGAAATCCTCAGAACGTTTGTTATACTCCACAAAACACAGGGGACGTATTCTAAATATCTACATAAATTGGATATTACACAGAGCTAAAAGCCTAGGACACTATATCCATTGGATACTAAATAAGTACCTTTATCTTTATTTTCCATATTTTAGTTTATTCCTTTTTAACGAATTATGCTAGTCCAAAAGAAAACTGTAAGCTGTAAGCTGATCGATTGCTCACTTTTGAAAGCTCTTAAAAAACTTTCATAAAGCTATTAAAGTTTAATTTTTTTAGAAATAATTTTTAAGCTTACTTGAGGTCCAGTAATGTCTATAAGACACCAACAAACAACAACACACAAAACACTTGCAGATCGCAAGGAGCATGGCACGGTATACAGCTGTTTCAAGAGATGCCAAAATCTATCATCAGTACCGTTGTGCTGACTTGACCAGCGATCTCAGCCTAATGTCACTTTTGAGAAGCCAGAACCAGTTGTGAATTTCAGTTCTCAAAAGTGAAAAAATAGCTGTGAAGCTGATCTAGCCCTTTGTGTGTTGTTGTTGCCGTCGATATTGTGCAAATGCCATCGGCATTTTTGTTGCAATAACAATTTTGTTTTTGTTTTCTGTTTTTGTCAGTAACAAGAGAGTGTTGCTACTATTTCAAAAATTATTCCGGCGTGTCGTCCGCTTATGTTTAAAAATGTTTGTTTTTGCGACCTTTCTATATTGTAGAAATAAGTTTTAGCTAACTTGAGGCCCAGTAATGTCTATAAGACACCAACAAACAACAACACACAAAACACTTGCAGATCGCAAGGAGCATGGCACGGTATACAGCTGTTTCAAGAGATGCCAAAATCTATCATCAGTACCGTTGTGCTGACTTGACCAGCGATCTCAGCCTAATGTCACTTTTGAGAAGCCAGAACCAGTTGTGAATTTTAGTTCTCAAAAGTGAAAAAATAGCTGTGAAGCTGATCTAGCCCTTTGTGTGTTGTTGTTGCCGTCGATATTGTGCAAATGCCATCGGCATTTTTGTTGCAATAACAATTTTGTTTTTGTTTTCTGTTTTTGTCAGTAACAAGAGAGTGTTGCTACTATTTCAAAAAGTATTCCGGCGTGTCGTCCGCTTATGTTTAAAAATGTTTGTTTTTGCGACCTTTCTATATTGTAGAAATAAGTTTTAGCTAACTTGAGGTCCAGTAATGTCTATAAGACACCAACAAACAACAACACACAAAACACTTGCAGATCGCAAGGAGCATGGCACGGTATACAGCTGTTTCAAGAGATGCCAATCTCTATCATCAGTACCGTTGTGCTGACTTTTTTTATTTTAAATATGTATGATGATTTACTTTAAGAACTTAAAAGCAAAAATACGATATATTTACACCAAAATTTCGACTTTATGCCAAAAAATAACGGATTCTGGACCACAGTGTGCTGGTTCAATACAAGACCGACCACTGTGCACTGCTTGCTCTGCAGTTGCTAGTTGCTCGGAGTGGGCCATAGATATTCGACGAGCGCTTGTGGCCAGCTGTAACGCTGGGGCGGCGGGGCCTCGCCTGCCAATTGAAGGTGTTGTGTGGCGTGCTTAGTGGCCCACAGGGTGGGCGCCACGTTGCAGAGGGTGCCATTGCAGCGGACACAGTAGGGATCATTGGAGGTGCATTCGGGCACCTCGCTGGCACAGCCACGCACCGTGTGGACTAATTGCAGCCGACTGATTACCGTGCTGACACACAACTCAGTTGGATGGGTGCAGTTGCTCACTGTCATGCCAGCGGGTTGAATCATTTTCGCACAGTCTTCGCCGTGCTCCTGTGAATTGCAACGGTAACAGCTGCGCACGGACCAGCGATTGCACTTGTCGCCACTGCGGCACAGCTCACAGGCCTCTCCGGCACCGGGCAGGAAATCCGCATCAGCACAGCCACGTCGAAGCAGCGTATCTGAAAGAAGTTTGTAATTACATTTATCTATCTATGTTTAAGAAATGGATTTCATTTTAAATCTGCAGGTACATTACACTGTGTATCCAATTTAATATTATCTGTTGTCTTTCTGTTACGTATATATGCATATTTGTCATTGCATTTCAGTTTTATTACTATTTATTAAAAGGTTGTACAAAATAAAAATGAATAGATGACAAAGCAGACTGGGAATTTAGAAAAAATAATCAAGCGTAATTCGAATTAATAATTTCTAAACAAATCAGGATTTGTCTTGACAGCATTTGAACAATAACTATTATAGTTGCAATTTCTGCTGCTCAAGATAGAGTTCAACTGGAATCATGTACTTTTGGTGAACACTGCGCAATAGTGATGTAAAAATACATGATGTAAAAATACATGATGTAAAAATACATAGTGGTCCTAATCCAAATCTTTTCTCGTTTTTTTAAATGAATTTAAATTTTAAATATTCTGATGTAAAAAGAAATGAACAAAAACGATAATTCGATTTTCGAGAAAGCGACTTTAGACAGCTCATGTTTTGTTTTAAAGATTTTTACATTTTGACTTAAATCTCGATCCATTTAGATTTACATCACAACTGTGCCTACTGCACCTTTGCCTGACTTTCCCTAACCTTGCTCGCAGGAGTAACAGGCAACAGTGCCGGGGACGCATTGTTTGCTATTGAGAGCTTGTCCACGACGACAATTGGAATCGCTGGTTGAATTGCATGTGGCACAGACAATGTCCTGGCACTGGGAATTGCAATTGTCGCCATAGCATTCGGACAGGTCGCCGGTGGGAAAGAATCCCATTGTTGTGGAGCAACCGCGCTGCAGGACATCCGTCTGATTGTTGCGATGCGTGTAACACCGCTCTCGATGCCCGAACATCACCTTGTTGACGCACTGCGTCACAGTTTCATTGTTGAGAGCACATTTATCCGACTCATGTTCCTGCTGCTGCTGCTCGCGCTGACAGTCGGGGTTGGGCGACAGGCGATTGTGGGTGCACTGCAGGCAGCGGCTCTCGCTGACGGTGACTTCCGCATTGCAGCCATTGTAGTTGCACTTGAGGCACACATGTGGACAACCATCGGGCAGATTCGTGTGCTCGCAACCTCGTTGCGTGTTGCTCAGGTGCAAGATGTTTGTGTAGCAACGATCCTCGGCATGGTAGATAGGACACGGCAACAGCAATTGAGGTCGTTGGTTGACATCGATGCACTGAGCGCCGTTGCACTGATAACAACGCAGTCGATTTGTCGGATAGACGTGACGGTTGCAGAGGCTCGTGTTGCAGCGATCACAGGGCTCCGCACAGTAGCCATTCGGATAGAGTCGTCTTAAACAGCCGCGTCGAGTTAGGCCCGCTGTGATGGAGGTGACGCACACATCGCCCGCCACCAAGCACTCCTCCACTTCCAACTGCTGGCCGGGACGTGTGGCACACTCAGCATCCTCGGCCGAATCGCAGGCATAGCATTCCAGTCCATTGCATACCAGGAGCAACTGCAGCAGCAGCAATAGCTGTATTCCGACCACCAGTTGCCACTTTGCTCTCATTTTGTCGACTGTCCAACTCCCACCTTGAGTCATTGTTGACTTCTAGCTCAACAAAGAACTTTTGCGATTTGGCTTAATTATAAACCAAGCGATTAGATTAGACGATCCCTGAAGTGCCGCGTCCAAAATTGATCAGTTGCATCGATAACTGGTCTTCACGTTCCATTGTTAGGCTTGATTTTGTATGCCACTCCTATCTGATCGATCGTCCCTATATAAACATATGTACATTTGTCTATCATTTAAAAGTATCGAGCAATATGATACCCTTTGCGACTTTGAGATACCCTACAAACAGTTCAATTTCTAATTGATATTGTTAGGAGCATGAACAAAATCAATTTTTTAGTTTTGTTACTTTTTTTGGCTTTTTATTAAAAATGATTTTAAGATCATTGAATATGTATCACGTCTTTATCTACTCTTTTTTTCCATTTTTCAGTAATAATTACCTTATAAAAAAAACCTGTTTACGAGGTAAAAGTCTAGTGACGAAAACATTTTCATGCTCCAAAAATTTCTGATATCCAATTTTGTGATGAATAATATTAAGTCATATACAGTCTGTCAAGTTTACTTTACACTCCCAAAAAAATGTAATATTTTGACTTTAAATAAGAAAATAATAGGTTATTTTATATATTTGGAAAGGTCATTTAAATTCCGATTGAATGATGCAAAACTTTTAAAAAATTTTTAAAAAATACTAGCAAAAATAATTTTGGAAATTTTTTTTGCAGTCACTCTTAGAGTTGATTCAAGAATTTTTTTGCATCTAAATATTTTTTTGAAAAAATCGAGGAAAAAAGTCAAAACTGTGGACTTTTACAAAAATTCAAAATTTTCAATGGGTACCTAATGGGTTAAGGAAAGTTTTGCATCATTCAATCGGAATTTAAATGACCTTTCCAAATATATAAAATAACCTATTATTTTCTTATTTAAAGTCAAAATATTACATTTTTTTGGGAGTGTAAAGTAAACTTGACA
The DNA here is from genome assembly GCA_963924055.1 of Drosophila limbata. NCBI lineage: Eukaryota > Metazoa > Arthropoda > Insecta > Diptera > Drosophilidae > Drosophila > Drosophila limbata. Next base: position 7,394,217 of record OZ001351.1, on the reverse strand, counting down.
GACTGTATAAAAATTACTAAGAAAAATAATTTTTATTAGGCATAAAGAATAAAGATATTTTTGCGCAATGTGCCGAATGCCAAAAATTTTTAAAAGTAATTTATATGTAAATCTTTTTTCCACCTGTAGTTTTTTACCTATGTATAGTACTCCAGAAAAAAAAGTTTAAAGGTATACCTAACAGCCCTTCAAAATATCTTTTCAAAGATATACACATAGATCATATCTGTAGCTCCTATCGTTTGGATACTGTGGGTTTTAGCGGGTTTTTGCGTGTTCCTGCTAATCTAGCGATTTTTCGAAAAAGTCGTAGAAAAAAGTTTCTAGATTTTTGACCGGGAACAGGTCCTCATTCAAACTTTTAAGCTATATCAACGATTTGATGCAAACAAGTGGACGGACTGTTCATCTCATTTCCGGAAGGTGACTAAAAATTGTAAAGTTAATTTTCTTTTGAACCTTTCGATGATTGAGGTGTCATTCGACGCGTATTTTAGAATATAAAAAATTATTATTAGAATAGTAAAATATTAAAAAAAAATTCAGAAAGGCTCCAACGGCCCCATTTGCTCCAATCACTTAAATTTTGCCCCTCCCACTTACACCTGTTTATCTCACAAACCAGGTGAGTTTCTAAGAGTGTTAGTATGCACATTTGTAAGTTAAATTGTTACCTTTCGATCGGTATATAACTCGACCCGATCGGACAGTCATAGCAAATTTTCCATTCTTCCTGTGTATATATGCCAGTCGCTTTCGCACCCTTCGTGCTGCTTTCGTCACTAGCGCGGACTGCCGTCCGCAGTGATGTGACTTTATTTATTGAATGTAAACACTTCAGTTAGATTAAAAGTTATTCTTTTTTGTGCTGGGCGGCAAATCTTCTCTTGTGGCAACTCTCTGAAGTCAGCTGTTTTTTGAAAGCACATGCTTTTGAAAATTGACCCGCTAATACATTGAGTTTCAAGCGTAAATTAATAAGCAAAGCTTTAATACAAAAAATCAAGTTGAATATGGAAAGTTATTCAGGGATGCCACAGAAATCGCAAGCGAAATAGAATTCCGCAGAAAGCAATTCCTCACGGAAATTTCCGAGGTGCCACAGAACTTCGAATGATTTAATGTTTTTTAGCAATTTCATCAACCTTTTCGAGCTAGGCTGCTAAGGGTTGTCACCTTCTCAAATTAAATTACCCAAGGTTTTGTTTACCAACTTTTTTAAGTTTATAATTGCAGAACAATAGGTTTTTAACTATTTTCTTATTTAATTAAAATAATTTAATTTATTTATGTAATAATTGAATTTATTTAGCTGAAAAAAATTTAAAAGTAATTGGCGCGAAAAAATTAAAATTACTCTACAACTCTAGCAATTGTCTGCTATTAGTCTGGCAACTCTTCGTGAAAAATGTTTTCACAAATTGCACAATAAGTAAAAGGTTTTTTTCGGTAAAACTTGATTTATCTCAAAAGACCTATTTTTTTAATGATTAATTTAAAGAAATCTGAAGTGGTTCCATATATTTTTTTTAAATACCTTACTTCGAATTCTGACTAAAAAATGTGGCATCGCTGACCCTGACTTCGAAAATCTGAATCGGACTAGGTGGCAGCATCGGACGCCAGCGATTTTAGCGCTAGTTTAATACGCGTAAAATTATTCTGCGATTTGACCTGTGGCACAGCGAAATTAAATTGAAGAGAAATTCAAGCGAAAGCGATTTCTGTGTCACCCCCGATTATGTAAAATAAATATTTGTTCTAATATGCAACAAATTTTGTTTTAAGTTGTTGTTGTCTACTGTTTTGTTTAATGAGTTTGTCGCAAAAAAATAAAAAAAACCAAATGTAGTTGTTTTCCGTGGAGTAATACTTTTGTAGCGCATGTTGGCGTAAGCAACCAAGTATGGCAAATTATTAATTAAAGCCTCGAGTATATAATTTTATGAATTTCTTTTGCGCATTTTTGAGCATTATAAAAAAAATATATGCTAAAACAGGGTACAAAAATCAAGATTTTCCCGGAGTCACACAGTCAAATTATAAGAAATCTAAATTCTTAATTAGTCTAACTAAGGTTCATGCCAAATTTGAAAGCTCTAGTTTTCAAATTGTAGTTTATGCCAGAAAAATCGTCAAATCGCCAATGTGCAGTGCGCAACGGCCCCATTTGCTGCAATCTATTAAATGTTGCCATTCCCACTTACACCTTTTTATCTCACGAACCAGGTCAGTTTCCAAAAGTCTTACTATGTACTTTTGTTAGTTAAAGCTATACCTTTCGATCGGTTTATAACTCGACCTGATCGGACAGTCATACAGGGATGCCACAGAAATCGCAAGCGAAATTGAATTCCGCAGAAAGCAATTCCGCACGGAAATTTCCGAGGTGCAACGGAACTTCGAATGATTTAATGTTTTTTTTAGCAATTTCACCAACCTTTTCGAACTAGGCTGCTAAGGGTTGACACCTTCTCAGATTACATTACCCAAGGGTTTGCTTAGCGACTTTTTTAAGTTTATAATTGCAGAACAATAGGTTTTTAAGTTTTTTGTGATTTCATTAAAATAATTTAATTTATTTATGTAATAATTGATTTTGTTTAGCTGCCGTCCGCGGTGATATTCTGCGTTTATTATGCTTTCCCTGTTGGCCAACGGGACCAACAGGATTCTGATTGAGTATCATTCGCATGAGTTTTTAGGATCATTTAACGATTTTGACTTGCAGTTCTCTTTTTAAATAAATACAAACAATAATAATAATAAAATCGTAACCACATTAGAGCTTTTCCTAAAAAAAAACTAGATATGTGACTTAAGGAAAAATCATTAACATTTGCACTCTTAATAATACTTTGGACGCACACAATTAATTCCCAAGGGCGGATTTTTACAAATCGCTTAATCATGTTTCTACCTATTATTGACGAATAATGAATTACCTTTCTTCACAATTGCTTAGAATATTTTTTTAAATTGCCTCAGATAAACTAAGAAAATTCAAAAACACCGAACCCTTTTTGGCTTTTTAAATAAATACTTGTGCGTTTGTGTGCATTGCTTTCACTTGTTGTGCAGTGTTTCGTCTTCTTCATCAACTGCCTTGCTGCACTTGCCACTTGACATTGTATTGTTGTTTTTGGCGTCTGAGGGAGGGCCGCAATGCAATCAATGCGGATTATGAACTATTTTCATTTCTAGTCGTTCAACGTGCGGCTTGTTAAAACATTAACGACAACAATGCCAGCCAAATGGGAAGAATGACAACAGCAACAACTACAATGCTTTAGTTATTTTGTCGTCGCTGCGTCTCAAGAGCAACAACAATAACATTGAACAAAAACATCGTCAATAATGAAAACCAATAGTTGCTTCAAGGGTAGTACATCTTCTCCATGAAGTATGCAACATATTCGTATTGCGATGCACTATGGGTAATTCTACGAGTTTGTGAGGCCAAAACGCATTTTCTGAAAGTCGCCAATTTGGAATACTTTTGAGTGCAACGCATTGACAAAAGATGGTTCTTAATGTTGCGTACCAGAAATCTCAGGCGACACTTTGAAGAAATCCGCTGATAAACACAGGGTTGTCATTGCAAAGCACGCGCGTTAATTATTTTAAAGTTTTGTGCGCAATTTGAATGTGCCAAAAACTGAAAAATTAATCAGCATTAGGACAATTTTTGAATTGAGTTCGAATCATTATGGTTTGTATTGAGTGTTTGTGAGTGTCAAATGTAGAAATCAATTGTCTAGCAAACGAAAATTTTCTATTAGGCCTTATTTTTAAAAAGGCATTTTAAGTGAGCGGAGTCCATCGCTGAAATATATTGTGTGTTGTTGAGTATTTAAGTCTTGCTCAAATGATTGTAGTTGAATAACCCACACTTACCCACTGTTCGTGATATTTAATTTTTTAGCACCTAACTTCACAATTTCAAATGCCGATTTGTTCGCTTGCCGTATGGGGAATTTGACCTGTTTTTGTTGGCATTAATTAATAGCTCGTAAACTACTCAAGATATTTTGATGACAAAATTGAGGGTGGTGGTGGTGACACGTCCACTTTTCCAGAATACTTCTAAGAGGATACATAACACTAGAAAAAAAACCGCATCAAAACATCTTTAGTAGTTTTCTAGATATTAATTTTGGCCTCACAAACTCGTGAAATTACCCATAGTGCGATGCCATCGACAGTGCCACTTAAAAAACTATTCATTTACATACGAGTATGCAATGTGTGTGATGTTAATGGAGATTGGACTCATAACTTGACTCTACGCAAAGTCTTTACTTCTTCTATAGTGAGCAGATAAATTCCTTATCAAATATTAAAAACTTGGCTAGATGGTTCTTTTTCAATAAATGCATTCTATTTGGCATAACAAGTTGAAACATGTGTCGATATTTTCTTGGCTTACTTAAATATTAGTTTGAAATAACAAGCAAATTTCATACTCTGTATTTACCTTCCTGAAGAATGTAGTTTTCCTGGAGGTGGAGGGAATTGTCATAAGCATTTTACATTTAGAGCTATTAACACATCTTCAATAGTTCATTCAGCGTATTTCAAATTCGATGAAATGAATCTTTTTTATATTCATCATGTTTTAATTTTATTTTATGCTGCTACAAATTTTGTGGTTTGTGTCCATGTTCTACTGTTGTTCATGTTATAAATGCTCTTGTTGTTGTTGTTTTGCGGCATATGCCCCAGATTAATCAATAGATTTGCGTCACTCAATGGTTGTGTTGAGTTGGATTGGTTTGGTTTGGTTTGGTTTGGTCCACCAGTGTTTCAGGCCAGCCCATAGACTAAGCTAAGCCGATGAGGCTTCTGTTTCTGTTTCGGCAGTGCTTTGCATGTAGATTTGGCTTTTTTATGGATAATCCAGAAATAGACACTTGCCACAACATCAAACACTGCAAAAATAAAAATAAACAAAAAATGCTTGTAACACATTAAATAGCACAAGATTTAATATGATAAATTGTGGTTTTCCTGTTAGGTATTATTGTCTTCTGGTTCATCAATTTAATAAAATCAATATTTTTGGCCTTCATTGTACAAGTTCTTTTGAGTGTAAGAAAATTGTATTAGCAACCTAAAAAAGAACGCGATTGTGAACTACTTAGTTATGCACATTAGCAGAGCCTTTCCCCTTTAACAGGGTATAGGAACAAATTAAATAATATTATTTGCTTATATACAACAAATAGGTGTTTATTTATTTTCCTGACCCCCATTGTGAGGAAGTAAACGTAAATACATAAATTTGCCTTAGTTATTTTCCTTTTCTCAAATTCTCTTATTTGCCATTGTTGTTTGTGTTAGTCAGAATGGGCATGAGGAGCTGATAGACAATTTAGAACAGCTGGCTAATCCCAGTTGAGATCACCTAAAGTCCGTTCATCATTCTGTTTTTGTTTTCGTTTTACGAATCTTATAAATTTCAATATCAATTAAATTAATAGATGCACATTTCATTTTAGCTTTTTGAATAGCTAGAATATTCTACACATTTAAATAAATATATTTCTGATAGCATTTATTCAATTTTCCTGGATAATTTCTAAGTACTTAATCATCGCAGAAGTGACCCCCAATATAAACATTAAATCTAATAAAAATAAATGGATAATAAGAAATCTACTCGAATGCCTTTACATTGAAAATACAATCGTTAGTCTTGCAGACTTGCAAGTTTGTGCAGTGGGCGGGTCGATTTGTTCGAGTGCGATGACGTCTAACAAAAACAACATGTACAAAGAATTCTAAGAAAATTGTACGAAGAAACTATGGGTCTTAAAAAATAGAAATAATAAACACATTTTCCGTCTGTTGGGCTTAATACTGATTCATGTTTTCAAAACTAATTTAATGAAGGTTTTTTTTGAAGTATCCAACAACTTGTTTTAAATTCGTCGAAACAATCCGAGCAAACCATGTACTATGAATCATTTAAGAAAGTTAGGTGACAAAAATCAGTTACTTTTGAACAAAGCGAGATATCGGTCCGAAATTTGAAATCGCTTCGCTCGCAACATTGCATGGATGGTCTTTAGTTGTCTTTAGTTGTTTTAATGTTTCTTCCTTGCAATTGGACTTTGGCTAAAGTAAGATTGAGGATTTGGAGGGAAAAAATCCACATTTGGAGAAAAAACTAAATTTGGCGGGGAGAAGCTAAATTTGGGGAAAAAGTCTAAATTTACCAAGAAGAGTAAATCTGTGAGTTTTGTTAGGATATCTCGTACATTTGGTCAGGATGCTAGAAACAGTCCCTAACATGCAACTTGTGAGTTTGGTTGAGAAATCTTAAGAAGCAAAAAAGTGTTATCGTACTCCGATTAAGGTGAAAATTTATTTTCGAGTACTTTAGGACCAAACGAACAGAACTAGCCAGTATGCCTTTAAAAATAATGACTTTGAAAAAATAAGGGACACCCTAATGTACATAGTATTTTATCGTGGTAAACCTAACTTTAACTTTAAGTATTTTTCTAATTTACAGCCAAATTATATATTATGTGGCAGAATAGTAGAATAGTCGTAGCAGAACAGTAGTAAAATGTACTGAAACCTGTACCGGTACAAACGTTGCGGTTTTCGGTACTTTTTAAAAAGTTTATTCCGACTCCGGTTCCGTTACTAGATTTTAAAAGGGGTAATTTCGGTTAACGAATCCGGTTCCAGTTACGATTACGGTTAAGTCCCTAAAGCACTTCAAAGAAAATTTAGACAACAAAATGAAAATAAATCACAGATAGAATGAAAACATCGAACACAACGATACATCGATGGTTCCATTAAATTTGCATGCTTTTTTGCTAGCCAGTCGACGACTAAGCCACCTTTTAGGAGTAAATTTGCTTAGTTAGCTTTGATTTAGAGTTAAGTTTGCATCATTTGTGTATACACGTTTTTAGTCATTATTTAGCTACAGAGTATAATAACTGCTAAAACCCGTTCTATCAACAATAAGGTAATTTGATTGACTTATGTTACGTTCCCCTACCTTCTTAAGTTGTCTTCGAGCAAATCTCTTTATTACGCATTTCTCTCACATATATCCTAAGAGGCATAATGGATCCAAAGAGAGAATGTTTCATCCGTAATTTCGCTATGATTAATCTCTCCTCGCTCTCTTCATCTCTCCCTCACTCTCTCTCAGTGCTGCCAACTTAGCTTTTTCCCGTAAAATCTGGCTGCTTTTGATGATTGCGAGAAAATTTCGGCTGTTTTAGAAATGCATTTTGCCTTTTTTCCGCTTTTTTTAATGTTACCACTAATTTCAATTTTTCACCATTTTTGATTAATCTGGCAGCTCAATCATGCATTTTTATCACGATATCAAAAGTGCTCGTAAGTCGGGTGGTTTACACATACATTCGCTATGCCAACGGAATACACACAAAAGTGCCGTGAAGCTTGGCTTAAAAGCGAAGAGTTCAAAGCATAGCTTCGCAGGGATGTCACGGATGACACAAGGGTCTATTGCAGCTACTGCAAGACGACATTCACTGCCAAGCTTAGTGACTCATGCAAAAACTAAAAAGCACACAAGTGCCATGGGCGGCTTTCATCAAAAAAATTAAATTAATTTTGGTGGCTTGCATACGAAAACTGTGGAGCAGGAAGCAGCGTTGAGTCTGTTTATCTTATAAAAAAACCTCTTTACGAGGTAAAAGTCTAGTGACGAAAACATTTTCATGCCCCAAAATTTCTGATATCCAATTTTGTGACGAAAAATATTACATTTTACACATGAATTATTAAAAAAAAAATTTTGTCACTGGACACATTGCGCTAAATTTTTCATAACTAATAAATACCAGTATATACTAGTAGTACTTTTTTGCGCAGAGCCAGTGACAAAATTTTTTTTTTAATAATTCATGTGTAAAATGTAATATTTTTCGTTACAAAATTGGATATCAGAAATTTTGGGGCATGAAAATGTTTTCGTCACTAGACTTTTACCTCGTAAAGAGGTTTTTTTATAAGATATCAGAAATTTTTTAATAAGACATAGGAAGTTTTGACAATTGAAATATTTTTTTACAGTGTAACTTTGTCAATCGGTGTTTATTGTTTGTACAAGCAAAAAGAAACTGTCTGGCAACACTGTTTCTCTTTACTAACACACATGCCAACATGCCAAGCGCAAAATTTATCAGCACTCTCAAACTCTGGCTGCTATGACACTTTGTTGCTGCTGTCCTTTTCCAATTCAAAGTAAAACGTATATATTCAGTTAATAGGTTATATCTTCCAAACCAATCAACAAAAATTTATGCATGATGTATCAAAAAACGCGAAATATTAAAAGCTCAAACATATTCAAAATTAAAAAAAATCGCTAGCGGCGTTTTCTCGAAAACCGCCAAAATGTGGAAAAAATTACCTTTTTTCACCTGTAGCTTTTTACCTGTGTACTTTAGAAAAAAAGTTTGAACATATGCTTAAGAGCCCTTCAAAGTACCTTTCCAACGACATATAGATCATATCTGTAGCTTTCATAGTTTGGACACTATGGGGGTTTTTAGTTTTAGCGGTTTTTAGCGATTTCCCGCTAAACTAGCGATTTTTCGAAAAAGTCGTAGAACAAACGTTTCTAGATTTTTTAGCGGGAACAAGTCCTCATTCAAACTTTTAAGCTAAATCATCGCTTTGATACAAACAAACAAACAAACAAACAAACATACTGACTTTTCATCTCATTTTCGGAAGGCGACTCAAAATTTCAAAATTAATTATTTTTTGAACCAGTTGTCCGATTTTGATGATCGAGGTGTCATTCGACGCGTATTTTTGATGAGAATTGTAAAAAATTCAACGAAAATTCAAAAAGGCTTCAACGGCCCCATTAGCTCCAATAATGTAAATTTTGCCCCTCCCACTTACACCTGTTTATCTCACGAACCAGGTGAGTTTTCAAAAGTCTTAGTATGCACACTTGTAAGTTTAATTAATACCTTTCGATCGGTATATAACTCGACCTGATCGGACAGTCATAGCAAATCTTCCATTCTTCCTGTGTATATATGCTAGTCGCCTTCGCACCCTTCGTGCTGCTTTCGTCACTAGCGCGGACTGCCGTCCGCAGTGATTGCACAGCACACAGCTATGTCGCAAGTTGATCATTTGGGAAACTTATGTAGCAAACACTTTGATAGTGCAACGGACAGGCGAATAAAGCTTCATCGCACAAAATGTACCAGCATTACGGATTGCGAAGACTGGGAAAATGCTGCTACGAGTACGAAGTGCCTTCAAATTATCTTCGCATGATCGGTACGATCGCAAAGAACTATGCGACCTGATGAACATTTAATAAATAAAACACATAAATTAAGATAAAAATCCATTCTTTTTTTTTTTTGCGATTTTTGCAGAATATTTTCCGCTTTTTTGCCTTTTCTTCAGACAAAAACAGCTTTTTTTTTTAATAAAAAGTTGGCAGCACTGCTCTCTCTTTTATTCTCCTAATGGGAATCAACGATCAATGTTTTGTCTTATAGTGTATGTATGAGTACACATGTTTCGCATGTGTAAACAACTTTTGCTGTTTTTATCAGCAGTCTTGGAATGGAAGTAAGTTTGGGAGATGCGGGAGGGGATGTCAGGCAAATTGTGCCCATGTAAATCAGCAAATACACAGCAACGCATTGCGATTACTATAGCAAACCAAAAAACAGTCCAATAGAGACAGAGGCAATATAGTGCTCGACTAGCAAGTACCCTATACCTCAATCCTAATTCTTTTGTACATGCTTTTAAGCACATTGGTGCAACAATTACTGCAATTCTTGATGATTTTTCTGAATTTCGAATCTATTGATGTTTGCATATTTGAATTGTTAGGCTATTATGCAGAAATAAATAATAATTTTGAAGGATCTTCTATAGTTTCAACTTTTATAGATCTCTTTTCAGCACTTATCGCTCGCCGACCGACTGAATTCTAACTTTCTGTTCAGTACGTGGAAACGGCGAGTCGTTTTCTATTCTTCTATATTACATCTACATTAGGGTGTCCCTTATTTTTCAAAGTTGTTATTTTTAAACGCATACGGGCTAGATCTTTTCTTTTGGTCCTAAAGCACTTGGAAAAAAAGTTTTAGCTCAATCGGAGTATGATAACCCGTGCCGACTTGGATCGGAAAATTTAAAAATTATATGGGGCAAAAAAAAATCAAAATTTTTTTTTTTTAATTTTTTATTTTTTTGTTTTGTACATTTGGTCCTAAAGTACCCGAAAATGAATTTTCACCTTAATCGGAGTACGATAACCCACTCAAAATTGTTTTCAGCGTTTTGCGAAATTCGACCAGTAAGTGGATTAAATTCGGGGTCAAAGTTCATGGAATTGCTTAGTATGGAAAAGTTTCTTGTTTTTTAAGGCCTGTCTAGTTATTTCGTGTGTGTGGAACAAATATAAAACAGTGTTACCGTGTACCTAAAACGTGAAATGTCACTCTGTCGAATCAGCTGTGTTTTGTAAATCTTATAAAAAAACCTCTTTACGAGGTAAAAGTCTAGTGACGAAAACATTTTCATGCCCCAAAATTTCTGATATCCAATTTTGTGACGAAAAATATTAAATTTTACACATGAATTATTAAAAAAAAACTGTTGGCACTGCGCTAAAAAGTATTATTAATTAGGTATGAAAAAATTTGCGCAATGTGCCTAGTGACAAAAATTAATTATCTTCTGAACCAGTGATCTGATTTTGATGATCAAGGTGTCATTCGACGCGTATTTTTGATTAGAATAGTAAAAAATTAAAGAAAAAATCAAAAAGGCTACCACGGTCCCATTTGCTGCAATAATTTAAATTTTTCCCCTCCCCTTACACTTGTTTATCTCACAAACCAGGTGAGTTTCCAAAAGTCTTGCATGCACATTTGTAAGTTAAATTGATACCTTTCGATCGGTATATAACTCGACCTGATCGGACAGACATAGCAAATTTTTCATTCTTCCTGTGCTAGTCGCCTTCCCGCCCTTCGTGCTGCTTTCGTCACTAGCGCGGACTGCCGTCCGCAGTGACAGCGCCAATTTTGAAAGTTCAATTAATTTAAAAAAAAGGAAAAAAATGAACTCTGACGATGTAGTGATTTTGTTGGTGGCGCCATATATTGTTGCAAAAATATAAGGACCTTAGAAAAACAAGTGGGCGCGGCTGTAAGCATATAAAACATAGTCCGACTTCAACCAAATTTGGTCAGAACGTATGGGACCATCCCGTTTGCACATTCTGTCAGTTTGGTTGAAATATCTCAAACAACAAACAACTTTTTTAAACTGAGACATGATTTTCGACTGATCGTTCCTATGGCAGCTATATTATATAGTGGTCTGACCCAAGATAAAAAAAAAATAAAAATCTGCGTCCGATATCCAGCAAACCTACACTGACGAGAAAAACTGTAACACGAATTCAATGTTCTCACTTCAATGGTCTGTATCTTCTTTCCTATTTTATATATGCTAAAGACCTAAGTCTTGTTTTGTTGGGCATTTATTTTACTATGATTTCTGAAAATTTGAAGACATTTGATGAGCTGGAAGAAATATGACAAAGCAAATGCAAGAAAAGTCAAATGTTACAGTTTTGCACTTCGGTTATATTTTAAACAAATATTTTTTTAAATAATTTTTTAACAATGTGACCACAGCATACTTTGGGTGTAGCATTGCACCAATGCAGGGGGAATAGGGTACCATATGTCCTTGTTCTCTCCCACAGCTCCATCATTCCACTTGGAGGGACCGCATATTTCGCCAGCAGCGATTATACTTGGCTACACTTTTCAGAAGCAAGACCCATATTCCCGATGACTTCTCGAAGATTCTGTTGCAGAATGCTTAGATATTGTTCCTTTCGCGTTATCCCATCGATTAACACCAAGGGACCAACTCCATTTTTATAAATCCACCCCTAGACCATCATTGAGCCGTGCTTGACGGTTTTCCGCACATTACTTGGTGACTGGATTGTAGGATCTCTAGTCCAATACAGTTACAAAATAATTTTATTTTCAAGGTTTCCTGGTATTGGACTAGAGATCCAGAGATTGAAGTCAGAACATTGAATTCGTGTTTTCCTTTCCTCGTCAATGGACATACCAAATTTGAAGTCTCTACCTATTCTAGTTTCTAAGATCGACGCGTTCAAACAGACGGACAGACAGACAGTCGGACGTGGCTCAATCGACTCGGCTGCTGTCCAATTTTAAAAAATAGAGAAATTCTGTTCTTTTTATGTAATAATACAAATTTACGAGGGTTCTAATAAAATTGTGTTCAAAAACATCTCCAAAGTCAAAAATTAGTTTATCTATAGCTACAACTTTGGCTATGTCCTATCCCAGAAGTTTTGTTTAGATTTTTTTTATAGCACCGTGTTATTTAAAGATTTCCGGGACTGCGATTTTTTCTCAGTTTTGGAAAATCCCAAATCAGTTAGCTTTTAAGATCGTTTTTACTTGAGTATCCCCTGTTTAGGTACAGAAATCTACTTTTGTTATATTAGGGTAGTTAAAATGTATGTTAACTATGCTTGGCTCTGAGTCATGTTATTGTTGTTGTTATTGCGCTGTTGTTGTTATTGTCCCTGTGCGTCACCAGCGACACGACAAACGCGATAGCCGCGATTTATATATTTGTGCTGCGGTGGCCAAAGTCAAACCGGAAAGACGCACACGCGCACACACATAAGTAGATGGAGTCTAATGGAAGGTGGAAGACGTTGAATTGGCCCAACCGAAGACCTCGAGGTCCAAGAGGCCAGGCAAATTCCATCGTTGCCGGCACCTAATGGAATTTCGCTTTAAATTTTCCAGTTTCAATGCAACTTTTAACTAGCCGAAAGCAACCCAAAAGGGAAAACTAAAATACATTCAGAGCTGCGCCTGATTCCCCTGCAAATAGAGTTGCATACATAGAAAAACTTTGTATGTACATACATACAAACAGCTGCGTGCGTGAAAATAGGAGTACAGCTGAGTTCTACCTACTGACCAGGTTAATTATGTGGTAAACGCAGTAAAAAAATTAAAACCTAGGATAAAAATTTCAATAAACATATTTTTTTTAATATTCAGTTGGTTTTTCGTTAAAAACTAAGGTGAATGCGCCTCCAGGAAAATATTAGTGGGTACAAAAAATGATATTCAAAATGATGTAACTTCATTCAAAATTGATTTAACATGTTCCCCATATTTTATAATGTCTAATATTTAGTGGTGAATCTTCTATTTTTAATAACTGCGACGCGTGGTATCAATAAGATCCTGGCAACGCTTCAATGGAATTTGTGTCCATGCTTCCTTTACCACTTGCCAAAGCTGTGCTTTATTTGACGGATTTGCGGTTGCCACTACGCGTTTCACATCTCCCCATAAGTTTTCAATCGGGTTAAGATCTGCAGACTGAGGTGGCCACTGTATCACACCGATATTTTCGTTTGCATACCAACTCTGGCGAGCTTGATCGTATGCTTAGGATCATTGTCCTGTTGAAATGTCCATTTTAATGCCATTTCCCAAGAGTCATATGGTAGCATAGTGTTTTTCAATATATCAACGTAAACATGCTTGTCCATAATGCCATCTATCAAATGAATAGGACCAACGACATAGTAGGAAAAGCAAGTCCATATCATGATACTTAGGCCACCATGTTTAACTGACTTCTTGGTGTACCTAGGATTGTATTCTGCGTTTGGTGGACGTCGTACATACTCCCTAGCCTCTGTTCCTACAAATAGAACAATCTTGCTCTAATCTGTCCACAATACGTTACGCCACTTTGCGGCGGTCCAGGCCAAATGAACATTTGCAAATCTGAGTCGTCCTTTCACATGCTTCTTAGTCAAAGGGGTACCTTTCTAGGACTTCTGGCGTTTAATTTATTCTCGATTAGACGACGACGGACTGTCACATCACTGACCGCCAATCTTAATTTATTTTTGATAACTTTTGCGGATGCTGTCGGTCGATTCTTGCTATAACGCACAATACGTCTATCTTCGATAGCAGTTGTTTTGCGTTTTCCAAATCGATTTTCTGGCTTTTTCTTATAGTTAATTGCGTTATTTATCATTGAAGGTGCTAACAATATCTTCAATTTCTTTGTAAGTTTTGCCTTTTGCTCTAAGGCTAATCATCATTTCTCGTTTCTCAGCTGTGGAATGCATTCCACTACCCACTATGATTATTGACGTTTTTTGTTGAACCAATCATATATTAAATTTGTTTTTTAACCACTTACCCCCAGCACTACTATTTTAATGCAAAGCCAATTTTTGGTGCATTTCTCAAAAGTCAACAAAAACTTACCCAAATCAAATCTAACGGGATCTTACCGCTATTCTCTTGTATACATGATATTCGACAGGGCTCGACATTTCGAAAAATGTTTGTATGTTGAAAGTTGTGAGCTTCTGCACTCCTATTTTCAAGAAGCTTGGAACTCCATTCCGAAGGAGAGATGCCAGAAACTTGTGGAAAGTATGAGCCGGAGATGTAACGCCGTTATTGAAAACCATGGATATTCAACTAAATATTAAATTTGTTCAACAATTATAACTTTTAAACTTAATTTCTATGAATTATTGGCACATTTTGAAATTTTGCTATTTCTGTGACCACCCATATACCTTTTTTTTTTAAATTTTTCTCTTTTGTTTTACAACTTTTATAAATTTTTTTTTCATGAATTAATTAGTTAATAAGTTCGGCTATGAAGAGCCAAAGTTGTTTGATTTAAAAAAAAATTTTTTAATTAAAAAAAGCATTCCAGAAGTTGAATATTTTTTTGTGCTATTTATATGACCATAGCTGTATGTACGAGTTTCAATTGTATGAATCTGAAATAAGAATTATCAAATTAATGTCACTCCAATTGCTTATCAGCGGTGCCTGTGGTCTAAATGTGGATCTTAAGTCTATTCTTGAAACTCCAACAGTGTGTATTGATTCATGTGGATCAGCGGTGCTTTGTAGTCTGACATTGAAATTATGCTACGATAATTTGAAATGACAAGTTGCATTAGTTACGTCACTTGTCCGCTGGTCGAGCAATGGGCAATTTCGAGCTTTTGACCATGTTATTTTAAGTGTATTTCAATATATTTTCGGCCTTCTGAAGCTCCGACATATTTAAGAAGAACAAGCGGGAGAATTATAAACTGTCGACATACATTAAATCGCTTTAAATACTTTATATATTTATCCAATCTTAACCCATTTTCTGCCGCGATACAAAAAGTAGTGTGTTTTTCGTTAAAAACGACTTTTCTAGGCTATTGGGACCTTCTTAAATCGAATATGTCGTTAAAAATTAAATATAAATTCACATTTATTAAAATTAAAATTTTTTTTACATTAAATTAAAATTCAACTTTTTTTTTAAATATGGGATGAACAGAGTAAATATTTTCTTGATTTTCTAATTTTCTTAATTTTCTATTTAGAATTGAATACATTGGTTCACACAAAAGAATCTCTCTGAAAATTAAAAATTATGCTGTTCGACAAGTCGGCAGAAAATGGGTTCATAAAAGAAAATGTAAATCACTATTTATAGGGTCGAAGATGCTTCCTTCTACATACAATTCAACGAATACAATATATATTTATACTTTTTTTTTTGAAGTAACAGCTATAAAAACCACAAATCGGTCGGTTTTTAATTTCCAAATGTCGAGAGTTAAATGTTATTTAGGTCTCTAGACGGGCATCGATTGTAGAAATAAGCGAAGCTTTGTGGTTTGAATCATAGGGCAATTTTCTTAATTTTGAACTAATAATTGTAGTTACGTCACTAGTCGGTGTTTTGATTGCGTAATTTGTGGTCTGTCTGTTGACTTTACGGCGATCCTTTGAGCTGTAGATTGATGTGAAAAATAGCGCCATGATGGATCATTGGTGATTTAAGGTCTCTTAGTAGATTTTAACTTTGATAATTTTAAACGGCAGAATTTCTTAGTCACTGGTTGGCGTCGTTATGCGGTTCAGCGGTGTCTAGTAATATGACATTGATTGATACGGCTATGCATCGTTTAATCATCTGATCTTTATGATTTATCCCTTTATAACAGCGGTCGGCACCAACACTGTCATATGCTTGCACTGTGTTAGTGTACATTTTTGTTCGCCTAACAGCGGAATAACAGCGACGTAAGAGAAGCAAATCGTAGCGGCAACGCAGTTTATACTGTACGTGAGCGGCAGCGCAAATTTCCTATGCCCACGAGATAGGGCCGTGCCGACCCCTGCGTTATATTAATAGATCTAGGTGCTACCCAAGGGATGCTTCACATTAAGAGAGCACGAGCTGCAGCAGTTGCGAAATTCCGGAAGATGGACTAGTTGCTTCGTCCAGGTAGCAGGATGTCCCTGGTTGCCAAGCTTCGCATTTTCAAAAGTATTGTTGTTCCCACCTTACTGTGGGGAATTGGAATCTGGGGGACAGCTTGCTCATCATCTCTGAAAATAATGGAGTCTTGTCAAAGCAAGCTCCTAAGCCGTTTGGTTGATGCCCCTTACTATGTACTGAACTCCACCATCTACCGTAACTTTATAGTTCAACCCATCTGCTCGCTTTCACCAAATATGCCACAAACTACCAGGAAAGACTGCTCAGCCACTCGAACGTCTTTGCGGTAAGGTTGGCCAGACCACTGCGAAGCAGAAGACTTAAAAGGCGCCACCTGGCGGACAACTGGATTTTTGGACGGTCTCCATCCCGATTAGTTCCTTGTGAGTTATGCCAGCTCAAACATCCATGAAGCTCGCTGTAAGTCAGCCAGGACTGACATCTTAAAATTTTAATTACTCTTCCCCACATATCGATCGTGGGTCTGTTCTTTATTACACTACCTCTTGTTCAATGTGAAACTGTTATTTAAAACGACCACATTAAACAAAACCTTTACAAAAAAAAAAAAAAAAAAAAAAAAGAATTAACCCTCAAATACCCACGGAAATTAATAGATTCAAGCAATAACTGATTTTCAGACAAAGAAAATACATAGCGGTAAAAAAAAAACTGGCTGATCGGAAATTTGGTTATTTATTGAATTAAAGTAACTATTAGATTCAATGAAGATATTTGTTGATCCCGCCTATAGGCAGGCTGGGCATTAGAGGGTTAAATTGATTATGTTACTGGTCGTATACCCGTCAAATTATGTGGAGTTGTTGATGGTACTTACATGTTCTTCCGCTCAGTGTACGAATTGTATATGTTCACAATGCTATAATTTATGTTTCTCTGTTGTGAAGCTCACTTACACAATTTGACCGCCCATCCCTGATTCACAGTATAAACTGGGCTCACAGAATGGGCTTCAACGATTCTATAGGTGTCGCAGATTGATTGGTCCGACGTCATGTCAATGCAGATCTGTCGTAGATTTAAGTCCCAACTTTTCGACGTCTTGCAAGATGCGAAAAATACACACATCGAGTTTGAATTATTTTTCTCCCATTTGCTGTCAAGTATGAGTAGCTGTTCCATGGATCAGTTCAACAACTCGTGTTTATCACAAACAAATTCAACTTGACCCGAATCGAATCGAATCGCGTCTGGCTGGGACTTGAGTTGCAGTTGGCGTCTCTTATCAGGTGCCGCAAAGTGCTCAGGCGATCAAGTAGCTCCCCATCTCTCTCTATCTCTCATTGCCTCTCTTTCGCTCTCTCTCTCTCGCTCTTTGTCTCTTTGGTCTTATTTCGATTCTTAAAATGATCCGTCTGTGACAGCAGCTCCGCAATAGGCGATTGACAATCGAGTTGCGTACTAATATAGTGACTCCAACTTAGACCTAGTGGCAATCTGTGGGGTGTCCTTAGTCTCCCCGAATATGTTGCCATTCCACGGCGTCCAGTTTGCACAGCTGACTGCCTGCGAGCGGCGCTGTCTGCGGTTTGTGTGGATGCAACAGACTGATTACTTGCAAATCCTTTAATGTTTCCTCATTTTCCCTGTCTTGTGTACTTGCAGCAATGGCGTTAGCGTGGAAGGTGCCACACACAAACAGGTGGTGGATCTGATCAAATCTGGCGGCGATTGTCTGACCCTGACGGTTATATCCGTGACACAGCAGGAGGCCGATAGACTGGAGCCGCAGGAGGATCAGAGTGGATACTCCTACATTGATTACTCCGACAAGCGTTCATTGCCCATCAGGTTAGTGGTTACATACTCCTATTATGTGTGCCACAATAACTAATCTGCGCAATCTTTTTCAGCATACCCGACTACAGCATCGTGAATCGCAATGGCGAACGCTACATTGTCTTCAACATCCACATGGCCGGTCGACAGTTGTGTTCGCGCAGGTATCGCGAATTTGCCAATCTGCATTCGATGCTGCGCAAGGAATTCAGTGGCTTCACGTTCCCCAAATTGCCCGGCAAATGGCCATTTCAGCTGAGCGAACAGCAGTTGGACACACGTCGTCGTGGCCTGGAGCAATATCTGGAGAAGGTGTGCGCGGTGCGAGTTATTGCCGAAAGTGATGCTGTACAGGATTTCTTAACTGACACCGAGGATGATATATCCGCGTCGCCGGTGGACATTAAGGTCATGCTGCCCGATCACGAGGTTACAAGTGTCTCCGTGAAGAAGTCATCAAATGCTCAGGTCGTATGGGAGATCCTGGTGCAGCGCGCCAATCTTACAGCCTATACGCAACAATATTTCTATCTATTTGAGATTGTCGAGTACAATTTTGAGCGTAAATTGCAACCACATGAGATACCCCATCAGCTCTACGTGCAGAATTATAGCACCGCCTCATCGACGTGTCTCTGTGTGCGTCGTTGGCTCTTCTCCGTTGGCAAGGAGCTAACACTGCCCGATGGCGAGCAGGCGGCCCGTTTCATCTTCTACCAGGCAGTCGATGAGGTCAACCGTGGCAACATTCGCGCCGACGGCAGGCTCTATGAGCTGAAGGCACTGCAAGACGCCAAAAAGGCCAACGATTATTTGGCACTGGCCCGCACACTGCCCGGCTATGGTGACGTCGTCTTTCCACACTGCTCCTGTGATAGTCGCAAGGAGGGTCATGTTGTACCCGCCGTGGGTAAGTGTCCAAATAACATCAGAGAGAGAGGGAGAGAGAGAGAGACATTTTGGATTTTATATGGGGCTAATGCTATATACAGGTCTTATAACTGAAGAGATACTCAAAAATATTCGCAAATATAAATGGAAATTAAATTAAGAGAATGTTATGGGATTCGTTTAGACTTATGGCATGGAGAAGTGAGTTTAACATCTACATAAGTTTGACAGAAAAGAAAGAGATAGGAATACTTATTTTTAAATATTAAATTACAACACATGGAAGATAAATGCACCACCATGTGAAAATGAATCCAAATCTTATTTGGGTAATCATTTATATGGAAATATGTACTATATGCATCGTGCTGAACTATTTTAAAAATTGCTTTGATTATTGCTTATACACTTCACAATTTTTATTTGCAGGAATGAAGAGCTTTCGGTTGCACGCATGCCGCGAGGATGGCTCACTGGAGGCTCAAATGGTCGAGCTCACCTGGGACAGCATAACACGGTCGGAGAGCGACGAGGAATCTATGTCATTTTGCTTTCAATACAATCGTCCAGATAAGCCAGCACGTTGGGTCAAAGTCTACACGCCATATGTAAATAGAATAGCTTATTGTATACAATTCTGATTAATTAAATATTTTATATTATTGTAATGGTTTTTCTCCATTTAGCACGCATTCCTTGCGGACTGCTTTGATCGCATCATGGAGGAGCGCAAATGGGAGGATAGCGGCGATTAAGGGGCATCATACAACAGGCTCATTAAGCGCATTGATCACATCTATAAAGCTACTCAATCATCTCAAGATCAACATCATCACAGGCGGCGGCGACCCCAAGGCAGTCTTAGTCATACTTACACACTCTCTCCCACGTATACTCACACATATGGACACACACACACACACATTCTATTTTGTTTTGATTTTTTTTTTATGGTACTCAAAATTCTGTTGTATTAAAATTGGTGTATGTTGTGTAAATTGTGGAGTACGCAGGCAGCTGACGGTCGTGTCTGTATTAGAATCAGCTTAATTTTAGAGAGACCCCATTGAGAAGGCCTCTCAACTTAGTCCAAGATCATAACCCTAGAAAGATAATATCTACGATACCAATGAAGTATATTGTAAAATATATTATTTATGATACTTGCAAATGATGCAAAATTCAAGCAATTGATTATGTATGGGGTTGCATGGGTTCATCGTCAGCAACAACAACGACCATAAGAGCAACAACACAAACAGCTTCAAGAGCAACAACATGAAATCTAATGTTAACAGCGGCAACAAAATGTTTCAAATATTTCAGCACTTTAGCACTAAGGCAAAAAGATAGCAGTTAGTGTTAGAAAATGAGCGTAAAACACACACACAAACATACACCATCCTCACGTAGATGCACTTAGACACCCTCAAGGCGGTACAGTAAAGCATCAATTTGAATGATACAAAGTGAAAGCAGTGACGATTCTCATTATAAATAATTATTGAACAACAAAAAATCACATTATATAGTAACAATAAACAAATATAATAAACACATTCACATACACACACACACATATGTAAATTGTAAGCAATTAGCAAAAATCATTTATAATTAGTAATATGTTTTTGTTTTTTTTTTGTCGTGTATACATCCAAAAAGCAAAACTGCTAAAATGTAAAAAGTCAATTTTAATAGTTCTTAAAACTTAGATGAACATATATATACATTTATATATACAGACATATGATTTGTAAAGCGATAAACAAGTGGAAATTATGTAGTCATTCTAATTTTCTAATAGAAAATGTTAGCATCATTTAAGAGCAGTTCATATAAATATAGTTACTTAACCGAGGTAAAAGAAACAATATGCAAATTAACCTAAGAAATGGTCTGTCAGTGTGTATGCGTAAGATTGTGAGTGTGTGAGTGAGTGTGCAAGAGAATAAAGAAAGTAAATGTGGCAATTTTAGTATTTTCTTCAGTCTTCAAAAATCACATCCAAAATCTGAAGGCAATGTAGTTTAGTGTTCAAGAATCGAATCTGAGAAATGTCAGTGCTCTTCTTGAATTACACATCCACCCATACACTTACACCCACACACGCACCCAACCATTGTACCAAGGCAAAAGCAAATTAGAATTGTAACTAAATAAAAAAAAAAACAAACAAACAAAATTAAAAACTTTAAAGAACACACAGACACAGCTACATAAACATACACATAATTATATTTAAACACTTACATACATACACGTACATGCATATATAAACACAAAACTAAATATACACATATATACATACATATATATATTTACATTTATCAACGATGCAAGTGACGTCTGCTTGTGATATTTACAATTTACACAATTATTATTATGATTATATTTACCACTATGATATGATACGAGCATATTCATTGTATTTTGATGTGTTTTCTATTATCTCCTTTTCGTTCTTAATTTATGTAATTGTATATTAATTTTTTTTGTAATCCTTGTAGTGCGACACGCTTCTTATACTCTACCAAGATAATCATTTAAATTATCTAACGAATCAAGGCATAATGTGTAATATGAACTGTGTCTCAAGAACCACCACAAAATTATGTCACTAACCTTACGTATCTGTATCTGTTGGATACGCTATAAAAGCGTCACATTAGATGTACATACGAAAAAAATTAAAAACAAAACAGATTTATTGAGAAATCACATTTAAGACGCAATGCAACTCTCTTTGGCCATTTACTGTAGCAACGTTTCACGTTTTTGTTGTATACTGATTATGTATATTCCATATATTATACGTTTATTATGTATTTCTTCTTAAGTTATTTTTTTTGTAATCGTATTTGTATTTGTTTTGTTAGAAAAGAAATTGTCAAAGAAATATGTAGAACGAAAACAATTGAACAAAAAATAAAGATGTTAACACATTAATTAATACTTAAGCAAAGGCATCAATTTGTATTTGTATTTGTATGTGTACGTTTAGTAACTGAACAAAAGCAAAAGCAACAATAACAACAACAGCCACAACATATTCATATAATACTTATTTCTAAACATTAAATCGAGAAGATAAATCATGAAACATGATAAACATATATTAAAAGGTACATATAAAAATAAAAATCACATTCCTTAAAAAACGATTGAAACAAAAGCAAAGCGTCAACTAAAATTGAATATCAAATGTTTTCTTACATATTTAATAAATATAATTAAATAATGAAATAAAAATTTAATATGTGCGCCTAATTCAAAAAGTAAGAAACAAGTTGCACTCCATTTAAGCGCTGGACGGCGTTCAATGTATCAAGTGTCTACTGTACAGTCAGTATCAAAAGTTAATAAAAGCCACCCGTCAGGCAGCGAGTCAGATGTAAATTAAAATGTTAAAATAAAAACGAAACAAATTCAAGCAAGCTAACAGATAACACAAAATAGCAACAAATTGTAGAAAAGAAATCAAATGAGATAAGAGAAAAAGCGCCCAGAAAAAAAAACAACTAAACAAATTACCAATTTATTAAAAATAAAGATTGCATTTTTCCCCCTTTTAAAGAATATCAATTACTGTAGTTATTTTGGTGAAAAAGCAACGTCATTTTCTATGCATGATGATCAAATCATATTTTATAGTTTACCTAAGAATCCTCCCATAACTGGTTCTGTTAAGGCTTTTGGGCTTCCCAAACCGATCCAAACCTTAACCCGAATCTATAAAAAAACAAGTACAAAATTCCTAAAATCTTGAAAACTATGAGTGTGGTGGCTTTTCGCCATTTTCGGAGGCGGAAAGGGGCGTGACCAAAATTTGCAACAAACTGGATCTGCGTGGGGTTTATAGAAGTCTGTGTGCCAAATTTGGTTGCTCTAGCTCTTATAGTCTCTGAGATCGAGGCGCTCACACGGACGGACGGACGGACATGGCTATATCGACTCGGCGTTGATGCTGATGCTTATAAAAAATTCTAAAAAATGCCAGCAAAAATATTTTTGAAAATTTTTTTTTGCAGTTACTCTTAGAATTTTTTTGCATCAAAATATTTTTTGATTTTTGTAAAAATTCAAAATATTCCATGGGTACTCAATGGGTTAAGGAAATTTTTGCATCATTTGAACGAAAATTAAATGACCTTTCCAAATATATATAATTTATTTTTATTTTATTTGGACGTTGATGTACTAAACGAGCAGTACATTCAAGTGGCCCAAACGACACCAAGCACGGGCTTGTTGACGCGCGGACAAAGACGGACAAACATTGTATTAAACAACAATAAACTAAAACATACATTAACTATAAGCTAGATAAATAAGAAATAATTGAAGTGTTAAGAAATTGTACAGAAGAAGAATTAGTAATAAATTGAGAAAGATTGTTATAATTACAACAAAGAACTCGGAAAGGGTTATGAATAGCATAGTTAGCAACACAGGATTGAAGAGAAAGAGGTAAGAAATTTCTAGAACTTCTGATAGGAACAGCAAAACTAATCTGGCTAATTAATTAATAAGCTATTATTTTCTTATTTAAAGTCAAAATATTACATTTTTAAGGGTTTGCAAACAATTACTTGACAAACTGTATATCGCGGAACTATTTCAATTCAAACATATTTTAATCATAACATTAAGTTAAATTATCTTAAAATTTTTAGATGCGGAAAGTGCTTAATATTCCAGTGCAATGCAACACGAAAAATTAACAAAAAAATGAGTTGTAACTCTATGCGTCAACTGCGGTTTATTTTCACTTTGAACATGCAGAACTGATTTGGAGAAAAAGAGGAGAGAATAGGCAATGGAAAATGTAAATTAGTGTTAATTGAGTCGACAAATAACAACATTCTCGACATCAGACTGATGAAAATTAAAAATGGCTCATCTAGGTACAACGAATATTTTAACTAATTACAGGGTATAACAGGCGTCGTGCTGCCTGATGCTATCATTAATAAATCGATTGGATGTGCAAAATAAAATGCCTTAAGCATATGCATGCCAATTGAGGCAGCTGGTTGCAACTTAAAATTTCACACACCGCGTAGCACAGAAGGAGAGAGTCGAACCGACAAGTGTGGCATGTCAATTAGACAATAGGTTCAACAATAGGCCAATGTGTGAGTCAAAGCTGCTTTGCGATTGGCATAATCCATATTTCCATCTATTTCCATTTCTATCCAATTCAATTCAATTTATTGCGCAGAAATGCTTGCGAATTTATTAGCACAATATTACGAATTAGATTAATAGACTCACTCGTTTGATTAATAGAAAAAGGTACGCTAATCAACTTATCGTCTGATCGATGTGGAGAATTTGTGGGGACGGGCAAGAGAAGGCCTAGTACATGTTGTTGGTCGATCAACAACACATGTCATTATTCAACTCAAAACAAAATGTAGCTCGCATGTTGCACACTGCACACACTTCATTTGAATCAAAGCTTGCGTTTTGGCTCAAACTTTGAGGTTTTTAACAAAATTTTATATTTATTCTTTTTATTATTATTACAAAATTTAAAATTAAATAATTTATACCAGTTTTATTAACTTTTCGAGGGCAATAATTTAATTTTTATGAAATGGTTCATTTTCTTTATTAAACGTTTCACAGATGTCAATTTCGATCCAAATCAATTCGTCTATAGTTTATACCAAAAGAAATTTGAAAAATTTTGTAGAAGATTACCATAGGTATCGCTGTATATAGTAGGTATATAAGGCTTGGCTCAAATATTTTAGATCTGATACTTAATAACATATTTAGATGCTAGTAATTAAAATGAATCTTAAAAATCTTAAGACGGTAGATTCAATGGATCTTTATATTTGATTGCTTTCATTCTTCTACAACATACGAGTACTGTCACCAGGGTCTGGGTGTTCATCCTTTGTGAACTGGCCCAAAAATGCATGCTAAATCAAGAGTTTTAAGCTTGAATTTAATAATGATTTTTTTTGTGTACATACAATTTGTGGCACACCGAGATTTGACTTAATAGAGATGACTGACCGGATAGAGTATGAAAACCTTTGACGCTTGCTGGTGTTATTTGATCAATTGGCGCGATTTAGCGTTTTATGTCTACTGATAACAGCTTTAAACCATGAACGTGAATAGAACGAGTGTGATAGTGAAACTACATATATGTAAAGCAAGAGAAAAAGAGGGAGAGGGTGAGAAAGAGAGTGAGAGAGAGAGAGAGAGAGAGAGAGAGGGAGAGAAAGAGCGATTGAGATATTGGCTAATTAGGTGGACAAAGCAGAGCGATCAGACCTTGTTTGTGGCATTAAATGAATTTAATTAACTAAATCAATAAGCAATAAACAATGTTATTTGCCAAACAAAGCAAAATGAACTGGCGGCCCAGTTAAAAGCGATGCGTACAACGCGTCGCATACGTAATCAGTGCTGGCTATAATCGTGGCAACGGATGGGATGATAATGATAAGTATAACGATGATGATTAAAGGCAAATCGGATTCCCACCCTTACACCTAAAACAAGCACTTCCCCTCGCACTTGCCTCTGATCCCCCTCCTGCTCAGCTGAGCTTAACGTCGCGCTCTCGACGCTGTTGACGGTTTTAGGGGCATTTGGTTTTTGGGTTCGGTTCGGCTGGGAGTCGCAACCTGGACGCGATCGCGTGCGCACGTGCCCGTCCGTCGTGTAAACATTGTGTAAACAAGAATCGTGTAAGTCCGGTAACAGAATGCCACAGCAAAAGCCGAAGCCGTCGCTTCTGGCAGCGCAGCCGTTTAACGGCCATCACGATGAATCGCTGGAGTTGCCCTATGTGGATGAGCCAGAGAATGATGATGATGAAGAACAGCAGCAGCTGCTGGAGTCGGATCCAGAGGCACGTAAGTTATCGTTGGGACATCGACGTAACGTGGACTTGCCACATCTGATTGTGATCAATGAACTGTCAAATGAGCCGGAGATCTTATCGCTGAATTCAACAACGTCAACCCCAACACCGCCGCCAACGGAACGGGAACGGGACCGGGACCGGGACCGGGAACACTTTGGTCCCGGACTGCGACGTAATTCCATCTCGTTGCCATCTGGTATTAATTCGCTCGACCTGGAGGCATTGCGTCTGCGGCATCAGATGCAGGCACAGGAGGCGCTGCATGAGGAGAGTCAAACCGAAAGTGTGAGTAGTCGAGTTGTGAATTGATTTTGTTGTTTTTGTTGTTTCTGACCAACTGAATACCCATTTTTGACTGTGGAAACGAGTTTGCTCTCACGAAAGCACGAAAGTGTTTAACAACCGTTTGCATCAATAAAAATATATGAAAATAAAAATAAGTAATCATAAACCGCTCATTAAGTGTTATCTGTGTGTGTGTGTGTAGTCTACCAAAATATTAACGCTAATTAAATTTCAGTTAGAAGAAAATTAAAACCACACAAAAATCGTATAAACAGCACTTAAAATGTTTTTCATAATGCCAAAACCATACTGACAACGGAATTGTTGCCCACCACAAGTCAAATCATCATCATTTCATCATCGTCATTATAAGCGAGACGCATTCGATCTATTCTAATAGCATTGTTGTTGTTAGCCCAGTACCCAAAGAGTACAGAGACTAATGGGTTTGTGACATTGGCAAATACTATAAGAGTTAGAGCAACTAAATTCGGGTAAAATGTTTTGTACGCTCATCAATTTATCCATGTCCCCTACGGAAAAGTCGAATAACAAGAGCTCTTTTGAAACTGGGCATCTATCTGCCGATCACCTTGCTGTAGGATGCTTTTTTGCTTTTCACCTGTGTTTACACTTTAAATGTAATTAATGTGAATTGCAAATAGTCTGAAAATACATACAGTTAATCAAACAATTCTTATGACAAAATAAAAATTTAAAACATTTTTTTTTGCAAAAACAAAACACTATTTTGGTCTATGGTTGGAACAAACTTAAAAATAGTAACCCAGGGCATATCGGGTAAAAGTATTTTAGAAATAAAATAAAAATATGAAATTTTCTTTCTTGTCAAAACAATGACTTAACCTACTGTATTAAGTTTGAAGCAGTGGCGACTAGCAGATACCCTGGGAGTTTGGCATTCGGTACTACGCAAAAAATTTATTGTAATTATAGTACGTATGAAGAATTGGGACGCTTTTGTGCTATGTCCCGAGAGCCTTTTTTGTGAAGAACAGTTTATATATAATATTTAATATCGTTCGTCATAAAATTGGATATCAGAAATTTTGGGGCATGAAAATGTTTTCGTCATTAGATTTTCATCTCGTAATTACGTTTTTGATTAGAAGATATTAGAAAAACTTTAAATCTCTGTAATCATTTTTATTTCGAGGCAAACCTCTTCTTTGGTTCATAGGTTCGGTTCATGGTGCGGTTCGCGCAGCCCAAAAGATCGGAGTGCCGGTTTTGCGCGGTTCGTATCTACTGCATTGATAGTGTTCGGATAATTTATCTCACAGATCGAAAAATAACGAAGGATATACATTTTCATCCGAATGAAATTTAAATTGTTACATCAAAGTCATTTTTGTCTTACGAGTCTTTTTTACCATAGCTGGGAAATGGAAATTAAAAACAATTGGAGAAACGAACTAGTGGGCCGTGCTACAGTCGAGCATTCTCGACTGTCGGAGACCCCGTACTTACTATCGATAAGCAAACGTTTAAATAAATCAATTGGGCTCCGCGAGCTGTGGTCGCTTCGTTCGCGGGGAGGTGGGCTACAGTCGAGCACACTCGATTGTAAGATACCCTGCGCTCTGGCACTCCTATAGCCTAATACGTTTTTGCACGCCTTTAGGCACGCTGAAGGTTTGATGATGCCGCATTAAGTTTTCGACTCATTTTTATACCCGTTACTTAAAAAAAAGTAAAGTAAAGGATATTGTATTCTTTGCAATGTAAGTAACAGGGAGAAGGAAGCATCTCCGACCCTATAAAGTATATATACTCTTGATCAGCTTAAACAGCCGAGTCGATTTAGCCATGTCCGTCCGTCTGTGTGATTTTCTAATTTGTTAAATGGGGTGGCGTTAAAGGGGTGTGGCCAAAATCGAAAACAAACTCGATCGGTTTGAAAGATACATAGACGAACCTACATACCAAGTTTGGAGTCTCTAGCTCTTATAGTCTCTGAGATCTGGGTGCTATTACAGATTGACAAACAGACATGGCTATATTGACTCCGCTGTTGATACTGATCAATAGACATAACAGACCCCTGTACTGTCTAAAAATGTAAATAATGTACAATCTCATATTTATAAACGAAGCTGTAATCGAATCTGCAATAGACAATACTAGAACGTTATATTCGGAAATAGGGCATACCTTATAGGCCTTTCTGGTACAGGGGATATGTATGGTGCGAAATATTGCATCACGTTAATTACGCTTTTCAACAAAAAGTAAGACAAATTTGTTTATAGATAATATAATATTAAAGAGATCTTTTTGTTGATACTGATACTGACACTGACCCAAAATCTGTATTTATCTATATGTATACATAAAACTCTTTGTCCTGACTCACTACTGACTGACTCACTGACTCACTTTCTGACACATCACGTGTAGCCCAAACGGTAAAAGATAGAAAGCTGAGATTTTCACAGACCATAGATGTGATAGTTTCATTTTGCAATAAGACGGCGTTTTGCGAAAATCGACCTGTAAGTGGGTCAAATCGGGGTCAAAGGTCAAGAAATTGTTTTCACAAGTTAAAGCGAATTCAGAGAAAAGCAATTTCGCTTCGAAAATTTCTTCGTGCCACCGAACTTCGAGTAATTTATTGTTTTTTGCATGTTCACCAACCTTTTCGTACTGGGTTGCTAGGGTTGGCCCCTTCTCATATTAAATTTCACAAGGTTTGTTTAGCAACTTTTTTAAGTTTATCATTGCAGATTAATAGGTTATTATTTTATTTCTTCTTTAATTACTTTTATTTAATTTATTTATGTAATAATTGAATTTGTATAGTTTACAAAAATTTTTAAAGTTATTGGCGCGGCAAACAATAAAAGTTACTTGAAAACTCTAAATTCTAATTTCGGACAAAAAATGTGACATTATTCTCATGGCATCGGACTCCAGTGGATTGAGTGATAATTTCGTTTACCCCAAAAATGTTCAGATGATTTGACTGTGGCACGGACAAATGAAATTGACGTGAAACTCAAGTGGAAGAGATTTCTGTGGCATAGCTGTATAAAAGTTGAAAAATAAAAGTTTAATGTAAATATCTTTTGAAGCGGAAGGTGTATTTCATTCACAAGGGGTTGCGGGAGGATTTGGGGAGGGGTGGGGGGTACCACCGCTCTGACTCTTCTTGATTGTGCCTTTGTATGTACATGTCACTTGTGGAAATACGCATTCCGGCTCAAAAGATATTTATGTTACATTAACTTTTTGTTTTTCAACTTTTACAATAAAAATTGAAAAAAAATTGTATTTTAAATTTTCATTATAAAAATTAAAAAATACCTTTTATTTAAAATTTTTATT
Source organism: Drosophila limbata (assembly GCA_963924055.1). Taxonomy (NCBI): domain Eukaryota; kingdom Metazoa; phylum Arthropoda; class Insecta; order Diptera; family Drosophilidae; genus Drosophila; species Drosophila limbata. The sequence continues at coordinate 7,364,600 of OZ001351.1, read as the reverse complement.
ATAAAATTTAAAAATAAGTGTTATGGTTTACCTTTGAAGTTAAAATTATAAAATAAGTTTTGTTTTACAATTTTATTATAACAAGTGGGAAGGCTATAGTCGAGCTCCCGACCATAGGATAATAGTAGTTAACGTTGATTAGCAAAAAATCCTGATATCTTAAAACCTGTGCATGTGGTGGTTTTTCACAGTTTGCGGAGGCGGAAAGAGGCGTGGCATAAATTTGAAATAAACTTGACCTGCGTGGGGCTTATTAAAATCTATGTGGCAAAGTTGGTTGCTCTAGCGTTTTTAGTCTCTGAGATCAAGGCGCTCACACGGACAGACGGAAGGACGGACATGGCCATATCGACTCGGCTGTTGATGATCAAGAATATATATACTTTATAGGGTCGGAGATGCTTCCTTCTCCCTGTTACATACATTGCAACTAATACAATATACCCTTTTACTTATTTTTTAAGTAACGGGTATAAAAGTTCACAAATAAAAATTACTTTTTAATATATGTTTACAAATAAATCAGGAAATCGATCCTGGTATAAATACCTAATAGAATAGTTCATGACTGTGCTTACTTTTACGGTTATGTGACTTCTCTCAACCTCTTTCCGATCAGCCCGAAAGTAGGCAATACATTTTGAATTTCGTTAGACGCCTATTTAATCTGCAAAGCAAGTGTGAAATTTAATATGGCATCCAAATATTCTCATTCCTAAAATTTAGACAAACTTTATTTTAAATGAATTATTAATTTGAATTAATTTGTTTGAAAATAAGTTAATCGAATAAGTCTTGAAAAGTTAACAGATCTCTTGCTATTTCGTTAAATTTTGATTTTAAATTTTATTATATTTTCACATGTAAAGTTATTTAATTCAAATCAATTAAATACGGATACATAATAATCATTTACAGATTAAAGACTACTAATTTGTCGCTGGAATCTGGTCGAACTTTTTAAACCTGTCCATCACTGACGGCCATGTACATACAGCGGGAACAAGGGCTATAATGCCCAAAATCCGATAGACTGTAATTTATGTGAAGTAGTTTAGATTAAGAGCTAAATCTAGTCGTCCGCAATTATAAAGCACGCCAAAGTAAACTGAACTGAGTAATTTATAAGTCTGCCACAGAAATTTCTCGCCGCATATCAAATCAATGTGTTTGCTACGAGAGTAGCTCCATAAGTTTCTGTAAAGGGTGCGAAAGGCGATAAAATATACCCTAACACTTATTTTTCAAGTAACGGGTATAAAATGAGAAGCATTAAGCTTTTTTTTGTTAATAAACAAATAACCAATTAACAAGTTTAACCGATGGCCCTAAATAACCCAAAAGTTCCTTTGTGTCATGCAATAATTTGTTTTTAATTTGTTTTGCTTGAAATAACAGGCATTCAATTAATTATAGACGAGTACTAAATATAAAAATAAAATGTGTTTGTCTCGTTTTGATGGATTGCCAAAGAAAATAAGCTATACATTGCACATTGGGCGATTTGGCGATTTTTCTGGAAAAAAGTATTTGGTATTTTCCAAATGTGTTTTTATTTGTTGAATGTAAACACTTCTGTTAGATTAAAAAATATTCTTTTTTGTGCTGGAAGGCAACTCTACTCTTGTGGCAACTCTCTAAAGCCAGCTGTTTTGTGAAAGCACATGCTTTTGAAAATTCGGGTTTTTGGGGTGAACACACGGTCAAATTATAATACAAAAAAATTATAAATTCTATTTTAGTCTTATTAGCAAACATGTAAAGTTTAAGATATCTCGCTTTATATTAAAGTTAATAAAAAAATGTTTACTTTTTCGCTGAGTCAGTGAAAATGAGGGGTAGAAAACAGGGTCCAATTAAAAAATATATAAATTCGACTTTAGTCTATTTAAGATTCATGCCAAATTTCAGGTCTCTAGCTTTATATTTGAATTTTTTAAAAATATTTTACACATTTTTCTCACAGTCGGATGAGGAAGATGAAGTTAAGGGGTGGTCCAAATCAAAAAAAAAATTCTAAATTCGTCTAACTAAGGTTCATGCCAAATTTGAAAGCTTTTACTTTAAAATTGTCGTTTATGCCAAAAAAATCGTCAAATCGCCCAATGTGCATTGTATTAATAGACTAACTTTTTGAGTCAGGTATAATATTCTCTATGTTTTTATCTTTTTTATTTTTGCTCTTAAATTAAAATAAATAAAAAAGGTAAATTAGGATAAATATTTAAATAAAATGAAAGCCTAAACAAAACTACATTTAATTCCAATAACAATCTGCAAGGATGTAATATTTTCGGCAAATCTAAGACAATCTTATTTTCTTGTGCAGCCCTCGAGTCTAATAAGTGAACAAGCGCTAAAGCAAAAGACTCAATGAAATTGTGAGAAATGCGAAGCCGAAGCGTTGTAATTAATCACTCGAAAACGAGTACAGTCGAGCTACCCTATGACGAAAGTGTCTTCTGTTTTCTGCCGAAACAACAACATCATGCATATTCTTGTGTACTTTAATGATCTATCTACATTACATACATACTATGTACATATGTATGGGTGAAAATCCCTTATGAAGTAGTATAGTTTGATTCCCTTTGAGTTGTTTATAAAGACGTTCATACATATGTACTCGTATTCGCAGTCGTTATGAAGCTCGACGTCGAGCGATTAAACCATCACATATTCACACACTTACGCACACACACACACACACACAAACAGCCAGAGGCATAGATAGTGATTTCAAGCAAAGCCGACATTTCTAATACAATATTCGAGCAATTATCAAGCAGCCGGCAAAGGCAGCAGACGAGCTACGTTCTGAAGTCAGCGATCTGTTTGACTTGTTGACTGTTTTTAACTGTCGACTGGGATTGTCTCTGTCTGTGCTTCTCACGATGAGTTCACCCAGTCACAGCGGTCGCTTCACTTTGGCCTGCGTGCAGCAGGAGCAGCAGCAGGAGCAACAACTAGACCACCAGGATGCACCGCAGGACGAAAAATCAGAGCTAACTGCGGTTAAGGCAGGTACTAAGTCTGAATTTTCTCCGTTGATCTCCGATGCGATCCAATCTGATCCGATCAGTTTTGGTTTGTGGCTGAATAGAACTGGTTTTTGCATCTAAGCTGATAACCGCAAACAAAGGCAAGAGGAAGCGTCATATGACACGCGACTTACAAATATTTCCATATTCCACTTAAAATTATGGATACGCCGCGTTGCCCCGCCTCAAAAGATATTGACCAAATAAATTATATGACGATGATAGTAATCTCATTTTATTCATATTCACATTGATAGATTGTCGACGATATCTCGGCCTCGAGCGTTGGCACGCCTACAGCAGTCACAGTGGCTCCAGATTCAGTAAATTCGAACGGAAACGAAAAGGATGATGATGATGACAGTAGTGATGAGTTCGGCAATGTTAAGAAGCCTGTTTATCGGTAAGTTATCCATTCGAACTCTGTTTTTAATCGTTTCGTACCTCATTTATTTCCTTGACCTTCAGTTGCATCTTCTTTGCTTCAATTCGAACTTCAGCTTTGCCTTTCAATAACACTTGACACATTTCTGTTAATTAGTCATAGTGACAGTATACTTATCTCTGCTTGTTAAACTGTCCAATACCCTGTATACAAAATATACAGAGCTACCGACTTGTGCTAAATAATATAATTTCTTATGATGTATATTCAAAAAGCTTTTAAAGTTGGTTCGTATTTATACGCTAAATATGTCTGCATTTTATAAGCCTGATAACATTAGTCGTTTTATCACTTTGTGATAATTACTCATTTAATCACATTTAATACTCAGGCAATTTCTCAATAAATATTTTCTATCATATTGGCCCATCTGGCCTTTATAAAATCTACTTAGAATGTAATGCATCTTTTTAAAAAGCACACAGTTTCTTGTTTTACCATAATTTTTGACGTAACTAATGTTGCTAAAATATTTATATTTCTTGTAAACTTTAAGGGACTTTAATATATTTATATCAGAGAATATTAAGACTAATTTATTAGGATTTAAATATTTATTTGGCAGTTACTATGCTGCAAAATAACAATTTTTGTAATTTCGCCTGCAAACCAATTAATTTTGTATTATCACCAAAGTTATCGTGAATAATATATCCAAATGTCAATTCGACAATTTCGCACAAATTTAATCTTATAGATATTTTTGGCAGATGAATTGATATTAGTACCTTGAACAGGGCATTTCAAAGTCGATAACTTTTCACCAGATCATGTTAATTATACCCTGCAATTGACTGCTCGATATTTATTAGCTGCCTACTCGTATTGCATTCAGCACGAATTCATTGCTCGCATCACGCCAAAGTTCAGCTTGTAATTAAATTAATTAATTTTAAGTCGCTGTTATTCAGTTGTTGTTGTTGTTGTTGTTGCTTAATAAATTACATTAGCAACACGTCATTTGGAATCAAAGTTAATTGTGGCCAAGGGAATCTGAAGGGGCACCGTGTAACGGTGAATATTTATAAACGTGCCTTCCCAACATTCAAGCCTCGAAGCGTCTTCAGGTTGAACACTTTACAGCTAAAATGCTGCTACCTGGAGCTTCAGTGACAGTTAAAGTTACAGTTACAGTTTGTTAGGATCAGTGGTTCGATGAATCCAGAGACTGTAAGTTCAGAGCCGAAAACGAAGTTTTATTTAAAAGGTAATTATCTTGCTGTGAAATACGCTGAATGAATTAAAAGTGCCATTTCAGTAATTTCATTCTGAAAGTCAGCATCACTTTCCCACACAATAACTTAATTGTTAACGATTTACTATGTTTTTTTTTATTCTTTTAATGACAATCTTAAATATCTGCTTTCTTCAAAATCATAACCGAAATGTTAGTTTAGAAAAAAAAAATGAAATCAGCACCCTATGCACTGACAACAAACATTAGTGTGGATTTACCTTCTGTTAAAAGTTTAAATGTTTTATTTTTAATTTAAAACCTATAAGAAAACTCTTAATTAAAACTGTAAAATTAATTTTCTAGAGAACCCTACTGTGAAGGACCCTGTAAGGTGAAAAAAAAAGTTTATGGTTGAATCAAATATTTTTAGCTGCCTTTAACAATTCATTGCAATTGCCGGAGATGTTCGGGTCTAAAACAATATCTAAACTCTTTCAAAACAAAACAAAATTACCAAAGAAAAAGCTTAATAGAGCTGTTGTTCTATTTATTGTCCAAGAGCTAATAAATAAAGCTGTGACCATAGTATATACCAGGGGTCGGCACGGCCCTATCTCGTGGGCATAGAAAATAAGCGCTGCTACTGCGCTGCCGCTCACGTACAGTATGAACTGAGTCGCTGCCACGATTTGTTTCTGTTACGTTGCTGTTATTCCGCTGTTAGGTGAACAAAAATTCAGACTAACGCAATGCAAACATATGACTTTGCTGGTGACGACCACTGCTATATACTAATAAGTACATTTAATCGCTATCTGTTAACTTCAATAACAAAGCTGTGCAGTAGACAGAGATGGCAACTAACAGAACTAATAACAGACAGAGCTTTAACAGTATTGTCGTTGCGCTTGCGCTTTCAACCCCTGCGGAAGGTAGATAAAACTGCTAAAAAGTTGCTACAGAAAGCTTTTGAGCTCGCACAGACAACACACACATAGAATAATGTAAGTAATTTTGCAGTTTAAGCGAATTAATGTCGTAGCTGTGGTGGCGATTGAGAAGGGAAGGTGGAGGTGAAGGTAAAAGCAAATCTCTCTCGTTGTTGATAAGTAAATGAAAGGCAGAAGCAGAAACAGAGGCAGATACACAGACTGAGATTGAGGCTGAAGCAGAGACACACATTGTGACTTGTGGCTGTGTTGGTGTCGTCATCGTTGTTGTTGTTGTTTATGAAACTTTGTTGATTGCAATAATGAAAGTATGTACGTTTGTACATGTGCCCATATACGTACATATGTACATACATACAGATATACATATAGAGGTATCACTAAACTGATGTGAGGCGTATGTCATTGTGTATCTCTGAGATGTCGGGATTTTATATCTTATAGTAGCCCCAACTCAGTAGATAGTTGTGATTAGGCGTGATAGCAACACTGAAAACACGCACTCAAATCGCCGAGACCTGTCGTCATATTGGGCTGAGCCCCAAAGCCAGCAGCACAATTCTATATTTACATACTATACAGAAATAAATATAATAGTTACAGGTAAATGTACTCGTAAATGAAACAGGTATCTCTGTCTTCGAATGAAAAATTGCTCATAAATGTGCTAATTTCCGGTAGAAACAACGTTTATTTATAGCCTTATCGCGAACGCTTTTTACATTGAGATCTGTGCTTCTGAAAACATTAAGAGAATAAATAAATACAAATAAATATTTAAACTTGTGAATAATGTGAGTATTTATGTACTCTCATCGACGGTTGAAGGCCTATATCAATTGCGCTCATTTATGTATGTTAAGGTCCATTATCGGTTCCCCTTTTTTGTGGCACGAACTCTTCGCATTTTCATAAAGTCGCCATAAAGATAAACCAAAGTGATTCTCAGTCCATATGCCTCGACTTCACAGTTTACAATGCTCAGAAGACGCAAAATGGGTCACAAAGTTGGTAGATCCTTTTCCCCGTACCCGATAATGCCAAGGCTTTTTGCTTTTGAATAAGAGTTGTTCCATTTAACCTTTAATTTTAATACCCTGCCTCCAAATAAATGAAAGAGTAAAAATGTGTGTGAGATTGATCAATTTCGATTCACTTCTTAGGACTTAATCGACCCCATGGTTAAGCAAATAAAATAGAGATTTAAAGCACATAATATTTCTCAGGTTCTTGCTTTTCTAAGAAGTTTTATCGCAAAATTCTAATATGCCACTACTATCGATATTTAGTTAGAAATTTACAAACTGTAAAATTTTTTTTTTTAAAATATTGAAATGCTAGACCTGTTGCAAGTTTGAAATATCTATAGAAGTACGACCGACCCGTGGTGAATCCAAGGTATCTGTGAATTTAAAGTATACTACTATACAGCCAGATAAGCAAACGCGATAAGAACATTTCTTAACTACGCCTAATCGTAATCTAAATGAATGTACTGTATGTACTATCACACTTGTACATAAACAAATCTAATTTTGGTAATTTTGAAGTTAGGAAGTAGTAAGTCATTCGGTATTAAAAATAGCTCCATCTAATAACGATTTATACAATGTATACTCGTAGATACAATATTGTTGGTATAAAGTGTCATACGCTGTCATCATATATTTATTTTTTACTCCTATCTTACTATGAAATTGTCAGTAAAGATATGAAGACAGACAACAACTTGTCATTAACCACCATAAATAAGTATTATCTTCGAAGAGCATCTGATAATAGGTATTTTCTTGTCATATCTGAATCGCATAATTCATTTGTAATACGCTTGTCAGAACTAATGATAGCTGAAGATCGTTGCGGAATATCAGCAATACGATCGTGATCATAAACAATCAGAACTAAGAGGTTGACATATGTATGTGACACGGGAGTATTTCGATTGACACTCACTCAATTTTGATTTGCTCATCTTTTTGTTTTGTTTTAGTGATCGCTTTCGGAGTCGAAGACGCGCCTCCATCGCCCCTCTACCCGCCCTGCGGCTCAACAGCAAGGAGATGTTGGCGAGCGACTTTGATACCCACAGCGTGGCGAGCAACCAGGCCTCAATAACGAGTGTTAACTCTTTGGCCAGTTTGCTGCGCGAAAAGATGCAGGTGAGAGCAGGGCGAGAAAAGATGCGTAAGGAGAGAACAGAGAAACAAAGAGAGGAAGCGCACAAAAAAGAGCATAGAAAAGGGAGAAGCAAGATATGATATATAGTATTTTATTCCCTAGTAGAACCCCGTATTCAATATGATGATTAGTTCATTATAGTAGTTCATTACCAAATACCATCAAAACCATCACCATCAGCTTTCTTAAAGTTTTCTTAGAGTTTGCATGGAAACTGACGGACAGATGGACAATGGACGCAGTTTATCGTTCTGATCACGACTACATATGCATAATGGGGTCTGCCACGCCTTTAATATCTTACACATTTTACCAGGAACGGTAAAAAACGAAGTTCGAAGCATTCATTTTCGAATGGAATTGAAAGAAGTCGAATGAGAAGTTGAACGATTTTGATTGAGTTTGAAGCTTCGTGTCAGACTCAGTTGCACAACATTCACATGAAGTGAATTCGGCCATTTAAAATTCATTATTTTCACATAGCATATTAATTCATTTGCACTCATTTCGATAAGAAGCTGTCATTTTAGTGAGTGCCGCGCACTCACTCAATTCGACATCGTTCGAATTAATTCCCTTGAACTCAAATTTTAAGTTAATTCATGCAGACCTCTAGTAAATACTATATATGGGTAATTCTCCCATGCCGAATGCGACATTCGTACGCATTCAAAGTGCAATAAAACATATGCAAAATATTATTTTGTTGCGACAAAAGGGGAAACTCATACGTCTTATATAGCACTATTATTGGTGCAAATCTTTGGGGAATTGTTCGTTTTTAAGTAAATCTTAAAAAAACCAAGTCATTCGAACGCGCCTCAAACATAAGTAGTTTTTTCGGCGACCAGTTCTAGCACTGATTTTGGCAAAATGTGAACGAATATTTTGATGCAATTAATTTTAAAATGTAATGCATTGATTTATCTTGAAAATGTTTTTTGTGTGATTTAAAAATATTAAGTACTTTTTTTTTAATTTTATTTGAATCACTGTTGCACGCGACATTTTGTTCCAAAATATATTTCTATTGTTTCTGTCTCTCTTTTTTTTAAATTATATATCCCAACAGCTCGAAAAACTTGTTTTAAATTCAACTTTCAATATATTTCTATGTATTAAAATGGTTAATGTTACAATCTTACTGTCCTACTCAGTGTAATCGTTAAAATACAAACGGTCAATTTTTGTAATCAATTTTTAAGAAAATGGGCAAAAATATAGAACAAGTGAATTTATTCCAATGTAGAATCTGAATGTTTACCCTATTGAATTTCTTCTAGCGTATATTTCTTAAATAAATAACTTGAATACATTTTTGAAAGAAAATTTCACAAGATGTGAGTTTCTGATCAATTTTACGTATATGGCCTAGATTGACCTTTCTGTGGAAATGCCCATATGTTCTACTTCTAAAAATCGTTCCTATGGCAGCTATATGATATAGTGGTCCGATTCAAATTTAAAAACAAACTTGATCTGCGTCCGGTACCCAGGAACCTACACACCAAATTTGAGGTCTCTAGCTTCTGTAGTCTCTGAATTCGGTTGGCTCTAACAGACGGACGGACAGACAGACGGACATGGTACAATCGACTCGGCTGTTGATACTGATCAAGAATATATATACTTTATGGGGTCTGCCGCGCCTCCTTCTGCATGTAACCATTTTCAATGGGCACAGAATGTGAAAATTATAGGAGTTGCGATCCTTGCATTTTACCCTTTTCCAGACTTTAGGAAAGTAGGAAAGGCTATAGTCGAGCTCCCGACTATGAGATACCCGTTACTTTAAAAAATTTAAAATGTTTTTATTGCACGCTTTTAGGCACTTGCATTGCTTTAAAGCATTAATCAGCCATTACCACCTTTCTATTTGTCCGATTCTGTTACGATTTAGTAGGCTGATAGGTAATACCAGCAGCTAACGGTAAATAGTTCAAAAATCCTAATATCTTGAAAACTGTGCGTGTGGTGGCTTTTCGCGATTTACGGAGGCAGAAAGAGGCGTGGCAAAATTTTGAAACAAGCTTGACCTGTTCATAGAAATCTGTGTGCCAAGTTTGGTTGCTCTAGCTTTTATAGTCTCTGAGATCTAGGCGCTCACACGTTCGGACAGACAGACGGACATGGCTATATCGATTCGGCTGTTGATGCTGATCAAGAATATATATACTTACTTTATAGGGTCGGAGATGCTTCCTTCTCCTTGTTACATACATTGCAACGAATGCAATATCCCTTAATTTATTTAATTTTTAAGTAACGGGTATAATGAAGCGATAAGAAAGTTAAGCTTAAGAAGGGTATTGGAGTCTTTGAGCACTGCAAGTTAATCGATGCCTGTTTCGACAGGCCTTTCCACAGATGATACGCAAGAAGAAGCGCGAGACCAAAGACTACAAGATCAAGATATTTGTGATCATGATGTTCTTCATCATCATCTTTCTGGTAAGTAATCCGTTAGATCTTTGTTGGGGATTAAGCCCATGAATCTTCCTCTTCGTCTTTACACAGATCGGATACGCGTACATTGCTTACCATCAGCAGGTGCTGACCAAGAGCTATTTCCAGAAGATAAAGTTTAACTCGAAGGATCGCATCTTCCGCATACTGAGCCACGACGATAAGGAGGTGATCCATGGTCACTTGGGCGTCACACTGGGCAGCGATTCGGCGCCCTTTCACTGCCTCGAGGAGAATCGGCGCAGCGATGGAAGCGTGTGCATCGAATGGAATGGCATCGCCCGTCTCCACATGAACTTCGAGGACAAGAACGTCTTTCGATGCTATACGCTGCAATGGCAGGCACTGACACCCGGACTGTTGCCCACGGACTGCTACGAGCTGAAGCGGGACAATGGACTGTGGTTCGGTGGTGGCATAACCAAGGGACAGGAGTGGTCACTCAGCTATGCAAACTTTGACTTCATGCCCTATGCCAGCGGCGACAACAAGGTCCATCAGTTTGGCAATGCCGTCAAGCGTTATTTCATCAACTCCATTGGCGTGGCCATGCAGGTGAGCGAGCGGACGCCTCTCCAGCTGGGCATCAATCGGACAGAGAACCAGTTCTGCCTGCGAGCGGCCAACGATGACTTCACCTTTGTGAATCGACTGACGCCGCTGCCGCAGCTGGACTACAAGATCTGTACGACGGAGGATATGCGCAGCCTGCACATGCTGATGACGCAGCAGAGCCTGTGGGATGGCCTCACCGAGCAGGACATTGGCGAGCTGCACTCGCTGCTGGAGGAGCCAGTGTGGCAGATGCCCAACCAGGAGACTCGCGACTCCCTCAACGAGTCGATCATCTGCGATTACTCGGAGAACGCCATTGCCATGGGACTGGGACACATTGTGATCAATGAGTTCTGGCAGGAGAATATCGGTGACTTCACCGTCGACCGGGCGCGCTTTCCCACGCTCAAGGACACCATCGATGTCCTGCACAGACGAGGCTTCAAGGTCGTCTTCACCATTCAGCCCTTCATCAGTACGGATAGCGCCAACTTCAAGGATGCCGTTGCCCGCAAGCTGCTCATCTATGAACGGTACTCGGAGCGCAGCATTCCGGCATTGACCCGCTATAAAAGTAGTTCCAGTGCCGGTGTGCTGGACATAACCAACAATGCATCTGTGCCCTGGCTGATTGAGAAGCTGCAGCGCCTGAAGGATGAGTATGGGGTCAAGAGTTTCTATCTGGATCTCGGCACCGGCTACAATCTGCCGCATTACTATCAATGCCGCCAGCCACTGGACAATCCGGACATGTACGCTCGCATGCTCACAACCAGCCTCGAGAGCGTCGGCCTCATGGCCGTGTCCACGGCCAGTGTTGTGCCCAAGCCACCGACCTTTCTGAGCACACCGCCGGCCAATGGCACCTGGGAGGGATTACGGGATACGTTGGCCGCAGTGCTCAACTATGGCGTCATCGGATATCCGTTTGTGCTGCCCGGTGCCATTGGTGGCGACTATCTACTCGAGCGTCCGCTCACCAAGATGGTATCGTTTTATTCGCTGGGGCAGCCCCCGCTGCCAGATCCCGAGCTGTTCATCCGCTGGCTTCAGCTTGCCACCTTCCTGCCCGCAATGCAGTTCAGCCATTTGCCCGATGAGTATCACAGCGAGCTGGTCACCCGCGTTGCCCAGGAGCTGAAGGAGGTGCGTCAGACGGTGGTCATAGCACTGCTCAAGAAATATCTCAGTCCGTCCATGAACGAGGGATTGCCACTGGTGCGGCCACTCTGGATGCTCGATCCACATGATCCCGCCTGTCTCATAGTCAGCGATGAGTTCTCCGTTGGCGAGGAGCTCATTGTGGCGCCCATTCTCGATGCGGGCCGCGAGGAACGCGAGGGTAAGTCAAATCAGTCAGTCATTCAGTCAATCAATCAGTCTTTAATCGTATCGTTATTTGCCTTGTTTTGCTCAGTTTACCTGCCGCAGGGAGTGTGGAAGGACGGCATCGATGGATCCTTGCGTAAGGGCAGCCGCTGGATGCATGGCTATCGTGTGCCCAAAGACAAAATCGCCTACTTCCGCAAAATGCCGGACAACACGCGTTTCTAATCAATTCACACTCATAAGGCCATCAAATATCCTTGTATTATTATTATTATTCGATTATTCTAAAAAATACAGTATACTATGATCTATGATCCAAGATAATCCTACATACATACATCATTCAGACATAGAAGTGCCTTATGTCTAGGCTAACATCCTACAATTAATTTTGTTATTTTCTCATTAAGTAATTCTATATTAACTTTGTTCTCTTTAAATATACATGTTAATTTTTTTTTTTTTTTATTAAGTACAATTTGCATTAGGATCGAATTAGATATATATCCAATACATATTATGCATATATATATAGTGCATATATTGGTTAAAGTTCGATATGCTGATACTGTTACCCATCTAAAAAACATAAGCATTTCGAAAACTAAAACAATATACAATTATCATTGATTATAAACATGTTAATAAGTATCTGAATTTCTAAGACGTTTGGGTAGATCGACAAATTCTTTATTTGTTATTATTAACTTACACTCTCGTCAAGTTGGATAAAATCTAAGGCGATACAAAAAAGAAAGAAAACAAAAAAATTGTAACAGAAAACTGAGAAGAAGTAATTTGAATTGTAACTAACTAAAATATAAATAAAGAGAATGTTACCCATTTTACAATCTTATAATCTCTGCTGCAAAACCAGATTTAACTGTTCATTAATATTCAATCTTTTGTTAAACTTGCTAACCGTGGTAATTGTAGCATAAGCATATTGGATATAGTAATCTGATTCTTAATGCCAACATTTTGAAAAATGAGTAAAATATGCTTGATGAATTAAATCTTTTTAAAATTTATTCCTGAAAATTTTGAAAAATCAAGGCGTGAAATTTCACAATTGATAGATACAGAATTGTGTATACATAGATAGGATATACTTTTATTTATAATTGATAGATACAGAAATGTATGTACATATATCACTGCGCACGGCAGTCCGCGCTAGTGACGAAAGCAGCACGAAGGGTGCGAAAGGCTACTAGCAATATATCCAGGAAGAATGGAAAATTTGCAATGACTGTCCGATCAGGTCGAGTTATATACTGATTGAATGGTGGAAACTTTACTAATAAATGTGCATACTAAGACTTTTTGAAGCTCACATGGTTCGTGAGATAAAAAGGTGTAAGTGGAGGGTGCAAAATTTAAACGATTGGAGAAAATGGGGCCGTTTGAGCCTTTTGGTATAATCTTTTAATTTTTTACTAGTCTTATTAAAAATGCGCGTCGAATGACACCTCGACCATCAAAATCCGGCCACTGGTTCAAATGATAATCATTTTTAAAATTTTTAGTCGCCTTCCGAAAATGAGACGAGTCTGCTTGCTTGAATCAAATTGTTGATTTAGCTTAAAAATTTGAATGAAGACTTGTTCCCGATCAAAAATCTAGAAACTTTTGTTTTACGACTTTTTCGAAAAATCACTAGCTTAGCGGGAAATCGCAAAAAACCTAAAAAAAACGCTAAAATTGAAACCCCCACAGTATCCAAACGATAGAAGGTATTTTGAAGGGCTCTTAGGCATACCTTTAAACTTTTTTATAGAGTTTTTTCACTTTAAAATATGTTTTATAATATAAGCAATTTTATTCCGCGTTATTTGACAGACAACACATATCTGTAAAAATTCGATGGGCAACTGTTAACTGAATATACCGTTTACACTGCTTGCACTTCTTGCAGCGTCACGCGGGAACATCCTGCTTGCCAGTGCACATTGGGCCAGAATCCCTTTTTTTGGCATAAAGTCGAAAATTTTTTTCAAATATATCTTGAATTTGACTTAATATTTTAAAAGGGCATACATGAGGTATATCGAATCAATGAAAAAAAAATTTTAGGTGGCTACGTTGTATTTTTTGAGAGCTAGCAAAGTCAGATGTTTTGTCAGGTGACTTCCAGCCGAAATTGGCTGGAAGCTTTTACTCAACTTTGCGCTTCGGCTGTGAAAAGACCATTTATCCAAATCTTTGTTGAAAATATGGAAAATAAAGGTCAACATATGCCAAATATAATTGGTGTTAAGTTATTCGAAAAATGTGTTCAATGTTGTAGTTGTGGATCGTCTATGTTATGTCTTATTTTAGAAGAAAACTTACGGAAGCGCTCGTGTACCGTGGAGTAAAAACCTAATTTCTGCCACTTTCTGCCAAAAAGTAATTATGCAAATGTTAACTCTTTACTATGATTTTGAATTTGTCGTTTACATTTTTTGCACAATTTTGCACATTCTCTTTAAAAACACATGTTGAAACCGGACATTTTTGATAGAAAATCTGACTTTTTTCCGTTAGCAGATAGGAAGGGGGGTTAAAACATGGTCAAATTAAAAAACTAAAAAAATTGTAAATTCTACTTTTGCCTGATTAGTAAACATGCAAAGAATGAAAAATTTTCCTCTATATTTAAGTTTATATTTTTTTTTTACTTTTTCAATGAGTAGGAAAAAAGAGAGGGGGTAAAGACAATATCCAACCACTGCAGTGGCGAATTCTTTTTGCGGCAGATAAAACGTTTTATAACTGCGATTTCAGCAAGATCGCTATATATTTAGGGTTACTATTAATGTTGGTGTCGAATATTAGTCGATATTACCTGTTAACTGAATAAATACATTTTACTTTTTTAGAATTACATTTTACATTTTTAGAATTGAAATTCTTAATGTCATTTTTATGTTTGATTTTTTTCCGACTCTTAACTCTTTTTTGCGAGCCCTGGTGTTCTGCTAACATATATAAATTGTTGTGCGTAATAAAGTTATAAGGGTAAAGGGTATTATATAGTGTGAATGCTTTTTATTTCGCTACAAGATCTGCCCGTCGACTAAATCGGCAACAGAAAAAAATTTCCCTTTAACATGGCGCTCACGGAAATTTTTAATAACACATTCATTTGAATGGAATGAGTTCTCTATAGACTTTATAGTTACATACGATATCTATTTGCTTAATGCTGCGTTAAAATCCGATTAGCAATTGCACTTCGAGTTTTGTTAAATAAATATGTATGTATGTATGTTATGCATGTCTGTCTGGGTTTTATTTGCAGCTCACTTAAACTAGCTTTAAATTTATTGGTAGCAATAAATAGTTTCCTTCTCCATTATGCATTACCGTACCCGGTTGCAGTTCCTGGGGACGGTCGCCAAGTGCAGCTCCTCATAGGTTCCTCAGAGCTTTGGCCTGCACTCGGGCAGCGTTGCCTCACATGGCTCCGTTTCGGGTAGTCTGGACAGAAGATCGCACTGGGCATCCACGACGACGACATCGTGCTGATCGAGGCAGACAATGGAGCGTCGCCTCAGGGGCATCGGTGTGCCCGGCTGACGGCAGGTGACCGGACAGAATTGCCAGGGACCTGGCCACCAATGCGCCGGACACTGTTGCTCGGCACAAGCGCGAGTTAGACGCAATGGACGCTTGTTCTTTGCGTGCGTCCAACAGGGCAGCTTGTCGGCCAACACTGCAGTGGAGTGTGGAATGTGGATGCAATTATGATGGATGAGAATTTCCCCTAACTGGTGGCCACTTCAATTGCAACTCACCTTTGCCGTTCTCTTGGCAGATGGGCTCTCGATGCTGGACTCCGCCACCGCAGCTGACAGAGCAGGCTGTCCAGTTGCTGAGACGCCACTGATACTGTTTTCCCGCACTGACATTGATCGCGGGCAGCGTGAACTCATAGTAGATGCCCGTGTTGCTCTCGTTGCCGCGCACGATCGCCTGCAGATAAGGTCGAGATCATCATTAAGATGGAGAGTTCAATTAGGGGATCAATCATTCAACACTTACGTATAGCGCTATCGAATGCTGTATGGGCTGAGGTATTTTGATGGTCTCCAGCTCGTCCTGGCGATCGTAGAGGCTCTCAGCTCCCGCGATCTCAAGTTCACCGGGCATAGAGATTAAGCTGTCGCCGTTCAAATAAAACTTTTCCCCCTGAGCGCGCCCGATGGCAAGAAAGTGTGGGGAGTTGGTCAGCTCCTTGACCAGGATGTGACGTGCTCGAGCGGGAATGTTAACGATCTCCACGTAGACACCGTCGCTTACGTTAAAGGCTTCCCTGTAGATCTCCTTTATGGGCTTGCATTGATCACCAGAACCGCCACAGACACCGCAACGATCGTCCTGCATGTCCGAGTCAACGATCCAATCGCAACCAACTTTCTGAATGAAACGCTTGTTTAATTGATCTCGCCGGGCGAGATCAGATCTCGAATCTCGATCCAGTGGCCAGTCGAACTTACCTTGCAGATGCCATCGATGCACATGTTGTTGGTTCCCAGTGTGCAGGGGGTGCCATCCAGGACAGTTTCGCCCCAGTTGGCAATGATAGTGTCATCCACATCGCTGCAAAACAGCCGACAGGGATTGTCTACGCCGAAGCAGAGAAACGATTATCAGTTTGATTACTGAGTGACTCATCGGTAAAGTCGGATGCACTTACTCTTGTCAAAGAAGGGCAGCCACTTGTAGGTGGCACCCTGATAGCTAACATTGTCGTAACGCGCACACTGCTGTGCCCGGATGCTGGGCTCGTGCTCCGGGCAGGGCTTCTTGCGGCAGATCTTGTAACGTTTGCGCTCCCCAATGCAGAAGGCGCCGCCATTGGCGGGCACGGGTGAGTCGCATTCCCGCTGCTGGATGGATACGCCGCCGCCGCAGCTGCGCGAGCACTCGCTCCACTCGCTCCAATTGCCCCAGCCGCCTTGTACGGGCGTCATCTCCTCCATGCGAACGCACTTGCCGTTCTGGCACCACTTGTTCTTGCCACAAGCGGTGCCCGGGGCGGTGGGCCGCATGTTGGTCACGCACTCGCCATTCACGCGACACCACAGCGTCGAACAGAACTCGTGTGGTGCCGAGCAAGCGCCCACGTCGCTGTCCGTCGTCAGGTTGAACTGCATGCGGCACTGCCGCTTTGCATTGTATCGCTCACCTGGGAGCGCCTCCGGGTAGTTGTATTCATCCAAATTCACCGGTGAATCGTCCAGGCACTCGCCCAATCCCTGGCTGCAATGGAGCAAGATTAACATTATCTGTGACCTCTCCTCACCTTACATGACCATCTACTCACTCCAGAAAGTGGGTGATATACTTGCGACTGCAGTTCGACCAGCAAACCTGCAGCGTATCCGCCCCAAATGTCGGTGTCATGATGTGTACTATCGAGCCCATCCGAGGATGGCAGCCAATCTTGGCCGTGTCGTGAAACATGCCAAAGCTACAAAATGAAATTGCACAGATACTTGAAGTCAATTGGAAAAAAATGCTTCTTACGGTACTTTATTGCACAGAAGATCATATAGCACATTCAACCATACAAAACATTTCGTTGAGTTCAAAATTAATGGCCACAAAGGCAGTTCTTCTAACTGGAACTGGAGTTCTCCTTCCTCCTTGTTAATTTAAAAAATCGTCTCTTGTACAAGAAGTGTATTTTCAAAAGCTTTTGAAATAGTCTTAATTTTATTTTCTAGGTAGAGCTTTAAACGGGCTTGAGGTCTATCGCACATAATTACTCACACTAAATTGAAAATCACATTTTCGACACAGACTGAATTTTCATACAACCGTTGAAAAACTTGTTTATGAGTTTGTGGCATAACATAGATGTAAAAAATTAGTTTTAAAGCGAATCGGGTACAATACAAAGAAAATAAAAAATGTCGTTGTGTCATCTCAAGAAACAGGGTATCACAGCGAAATGAATATTGGTGTCAGTTAAGTCTCGATTATTTTTGGAATTTTGGTTTTCGGTTATCGGTTGCGCCATATTTTTATACATCGGCTTTTTAACCGTGACCGGTCGCTTTGTTTTGAATGTCCGTTAGGATTTCGGTTTTTAAAAAAATTCACAAAATTAATTGTGATAATGCTATCGAATTTCCATAATGACGATCAATTTAATAAGATCAATATTCAAGCTGAAAATAAAATTCAAAATTTATTTGAAAAATACATTCATTACATCTGAACAACATAATTGAATTTAAAGGTGTGTTCTCACTGTTTCACAAACGCTGCACAAAGAAGTTCACAACGTCATAAGGCAATGTGAACACTAAATGCATTGTCACAAAATGGTGAAGTCACAACAATGTGACACTCCAATGTAGACACCACTTTCACATTCTGTTAAACATTTTTTGTGAAGGAGATTGTCACAATTTTGAATAAAACTATGTTAATTGCTGTTAAAGTTGAAGCAGCTTAAAGAACTCAATCAATAACAACAATTTTTTCAAAGAAATTAAATCATTTCAATTGTAGGTTAATTGCAAAGAGAAATTTCTTTGTTTTTATTCATTTTGTGGAACTTGTTATTGTTCAATTCCGACCTTTTATGATCATTTCGATTCCTTGTGATTTTTTGCGATGCCCTGTCACATTGACTGGTAGTGTTTACATTGAAGACTTTATCAAGGCTTTTCACAATTGTGTGAAGTACAATTTTTGTGTTGCCAATGTGAACAGTTTGACGTATTTCGCAAATCATCACAAAGCAAGTCAAAATATGTTTTCACATTGCGAAGCAGTGAGATCCCTGCTTAATGCTTGACTGGTCCAAAACTAGCCTTGGTAATCGGTTATTTTGATTTGAATAATTTCGTTTTATCGTTTTTGATATAATAAAAAGGTTTTGTTTCGGTTACGGTTACCAATTTCAATGGGTAAATACCGGTTAAGTTTTACGGTTTAGGTTACGTTGATGTATTACGTAACGGGCTTACATTAAAGCGTAATCAGTTTGGATAAATATGAAATACAACTGTCTAAACTCGATCACCACACCTGACCTCACTTTTTTCCATCTTACTTCACCCTAGTTTTGCTCTTAATCACTGCGGACGGCAGTCCGCGCTAGTGACGAAAGCAGCACGAAGGGTGCGAAGGCGACTAGCATATATACACAGGAAGAATGGAAAATTTGCTATGACCGTCCGATCGGGTCGAGTTATATACCGATCGAAAGGTATCAATTTAACTTACAAATGTGCATACTAAGACTTTTGGAAACTCACCTGGTTCGTGAGATAAACAGGTGTAAGTGGGAAGAAAAAAATTTTAATGATTGGGGCAAATGGGGCCGTTGGGGCCTTTTTGATTTTTTTTTTAATTTTTTACTATTCTAATCAAAAATACGCGTCGAATGACACCTCGATCATCGAAATCCAATTACTGGTTCAAAAAAAAATTAATTTTGAAATTTTTAGTCGCCTTTCGAAAATGAGATGAAAAGTCAGTATGTCTGTTTGTTTGTTTGTTAGTATCAAAGCGATGATTTAGCTAAAATGTTTGAATGAGGACTTGTTCCCGCTCAAAAATATAGAAACGTTTGTTCTACGACTTTTTCGAAAAATAGCTAATTTAGCGGGAAATCGCTAAAAACCGCTAAAGTTAAAACCCTCATAGCATCCATACTATAGAAGCTACAGATATGATCTATATATCGATTAAAAGGTATTTTGAAGGGCTTTTAGGCATACCTTCAAAGTTTTTTTTTTAAGAAAAAAGGTAAACAGCTACAGGTGAAATAATTTTTATTTTTCCATTTAAGAAAAATCTACAAAAGAAATCACTTTTAAATATGTAGTATGTTGTAGTCAATTCAATTCCGCGTCTTTTGACATATAACACCTATCTCTCAAAATTCGTTTAGGCAAGATATTACCTGTTAATTGAATATACCTTTTACCTTTACACTACTGCATGTATACTACTGCATGTATACTACTGCATGTACACTACTTGCACTGCTTGCAGTGCATGTGGAAAGATACTGCTTGCTAGTGGTGAATTCTTTTTGCGGCAGATGAAACATTTTGTAATTCCAATTACAGCAAGATCGAAATATATTTATAAATATATATAATATTGAAACGTCTCTGATTGAATGTGTTTTTAATTCTCTTAATTATATAATTATTGAATTGTTTAAAAAAATATTGCAATTGTCAAAATTTCCGATGTCTTATTAAAAAATTTCTGATATCTTATAAAAAAACCTCTTTACGAGGTAAAAGTCTAGTGCCGAAAACATTTTCATGCCCCAAAATTTCTGATATCCAATTTTGTGACGAAAAATATTAAATTTTACACATGAATTATTTAAAAATAAAATTTTTGTCACTGGGCACATTGCGCTAAATTTTTCAAACCTATTAAATAGTACTTTTTTGCGAAGTGCCAGTGACAAAAATTTTATTTTTTAATAATTCATGTGTAAAATTTAATATTTTTCGTCACAAAATTGGATATCAGAAATTTTGGGGCATGAAAATGTTTTCGGCACTAGACTTTTACCTCGTAAAGAGGTTTTTTTATAAGATACATAGATTAACATGAACAAATATAAAGTGCATGCAGAAGACGTAGCTGATCACCAACGAATGTTGAGATGTGATCCCTTCTTTATGTAGATTTTGTTCATCATATTATCTCACCTAATCCACATCTGCCACATCTCACCACAACTTGCTTCACCTGCCTAGATTAAATATGTAATTGTAGTATTGTCTTTGGGAAACGAACAACAACAAAATGCAACAAGCAATTTATGCCACGCTGGGCGACCATCCGAGAGCAAGTGAAAAACCTGATTATTAGAATAGTGCTTAAATCAGCACAACAACAACAAGAGCTATTCGAACAAGAACAACAAGAACAACACTTGAATGTGTGATTTTATAAGGTGAATAAGCAGATCGTTAGTCAGTGGCTGCCACCTGACGATGACCGGGCAACGTAATGACAATCAAACGTAAATTGCACAACAACAACCACAATATAAACAACTTCCCTATGCGTGTGTGTGTGTGTGTGATCACTGATCTGGTGATCCGATGACTGGCTAAATAGTTGACTCAATCGGAACACGCCAGACTGACGGGCACTTGGCTGCGCTTATAAGGCGTTTTACAAAAATCCACTTGGCACGAACACGAAATGAGATAAATGAGATAAGCAAACGACAACCGGACAGTCAGACAGTCAGAGAGTCGGAAAGTCGGACAACCGACAAGTGCAACAACTGTGACAGCCACTGCCTCTGGCTACTAAATTGTTACGTTCCCCCCTCATTCACCTTCCACAGTACTCCGCTGCACTGCACTATGGGGTATGTTACCGAAAAAGTGTCATTTATTCATTTTTAAAAAATTTGCAAATGTATGATTTTTTAATGCTAACATATAATAAACACTTCAAACTGTTATGTTACATACCAGAAATGTTAACATAACAGTCGAATGTTAAGATAACGGCTGTTAAAGTCAGCTGTTTCAACCGATGACCGCGTGCTTTGGCACGCAAAATTAAAGTGCATTTTCAAATTGAAACACATCAAAGAGAATCATTTTATAAATACCAATTTGAAATGGATGATAACTGTTCAGGTTTGTACTACGTGTTTCTGCTTATATGTTCTTGTTTTTGTACGTGTCTTTTTAATAATTTAATATTTAGCAAGTGGTGTCCATGTCTAATTTTGGAAAGTAAAGTTGAACTTTGCAAAGAGTTTAACAAAATTGTTGAAAGTTGATGACTGTGAGTCCTTGTCCATTTTGTAGAGTCCTTATTTCTCTATTCAGATAGTTTATCTCAAGGTGCATCTCTGTGCAATTTTCTCTCAATTAAATTTTTTATCACGTTACCTCACAATTTTTCAGTGCTGATTTGCTCGCTTTTCGTTTGGAGAATTTGATCTGTTTTTGAGGCATTAATTAGTAACTCGTAAACTACACAAGATATTTTGACGCGGTTTTTTTTCTACTGTTACTTAGAATTTTTTTTCCCGCCCCTATTTTTTTTTTATAATGCTCACAGCTATCTAAGAGGGCTAACAACTTTCTATGTCCAACAAATACGTTTTTTTATATTGCTAATAATATATAAGGTCATGAACTTACTGGCTACCAATAAAAAAAATTTAAAAAAAGTTGGGGCGGAAATGGTGCCACGCCCACTTTTCTAAAAAAAATTGTAGGGTTTTTATAACACTAGAAAATAAATCGCATCAAAACATCTTTCTTAGTTTACGAGTTATTAATAAATGACACATTTTCGGGAAAATACCCCATAGTACACTGCTTGCTAACACTGCTTGTGTTCATGTGTGCGTCTGCCAGGGCTGGACAAAACTGTGACGTGAACATTTATTAAACAGCCATAAACTTGCTGGACGAAAGCTTACGAAAATCTTTAAACTTGCAAATCACCGAGAGAAGTGAACACTGTGACACTCTCATTTGAGCTTTAAGTCTGCTTTTGATCAACGAAATAAATTTGCTTGAAAAAAGTTACTGGCTTTGAAAAAAAATATAATTCAAATGCACAACAAATCAATGAAGAGCTTTCATATATGCTCTTAGTTATAAAACATAAAATAGTGTATATTTGAGCTTTCAAGTCACTCTTTGTTTTTGCAATTGTAAATGCAAAAAGCTTCATTAATTGAATCACATTCGGTATATGAGCTATTAAGTTGGTTGTAATGATCACAATCTAACAATCTCAGTTTGAGTAAGCTTGAAAAACTCTACCATAATATGCAATCCAACATATTTTCGTTTAGCTTTCATGGGCTTAAGAACTTGTAGAAATCAGAAATAAAAACTATTCTTTCAATCCCATCACCCATCCCTGGTAATGAGTACTCGCCTATGCTAGTGTTAGTGTGTGTTGTCACTAGGTCTGCGACTAATTGAGCTTGAACAGCGGTGGAGGCAATCGCCGAAGGGGTAGGCAGGACGAGGAAGGAAGAGCTGGAGGGAGGGGCAAGTGTTTTGCTTTGCTTTGCTTTGCTCTGATCTGATCTGTGGGCGTGCAACGCAGGCGATCATTGTCACAACACACGCAGGTGTCAAAGCATCCGTCGCGTCCACTTAGAGGCGGCCATTCATTCATTCATGCATTCATTCATTCATTGATTTTGATGCTGTTGTTGCTTTGAGTCATTCATTAAACGAATTGGGCTGCGCATAAATCTTTGGCTGCGATCAATTGATGCATTTGCGAGCGTTGGTCGCTTGCCACTTGCCACTTGCAAGTTGCCCGCTGGCCAAGTGGCTGTCTGCAAGTGCATTTCCATGTTGGCTAACTACTACTGGTGTCTGTCTATTGGTTGCATGTTGGATATTTGGTGTACGCAAATTTGTGGCGCCGCAAGTTGGCAACAACATCATTGGCTTGGCATCAACTGCCGGAAGTGGCGACTTACTTGTGCCCCAATTCGTGCGTGATCGTGTGGGAGAGCATGATGCCGTTGTCCTCGTTGACGCTGCACGATTGCTTCGGCTTGCACATGCCGCCCACATTGGCCAGCCCCAGAGTCCTGCAACAAGATAAATCACCAAGCAATACTCAATAAGAAACATGCAACATGCCACATGCCACAACCACACAAACAAAACTCAAAACTCACATGCAATTGTTGCCGCAAATGTTTTTGCGCGTGATGAGTATGGCGACGTCATGATGATGCGGATCGTTCTCGTTCGCCGAGTTGAGTTTGTGCTGCCAGCTGCAACACTTGAGACACTTGAGAGAGACACTTTTTTGTGTGGATTGATTGCCACAGTTGCACGGGTCTTACCTGCAGAATCGATCAAGATTCTTCTGCGCGTTCTGTGTGAGATTCAGCTCCGGCTCCGTATCGTTCTCCTGGAGCACAATGATGCGCACCACGACTATCTCAATGGCATTGCCAATGCTGGGATCTTTGTATAGTGCGGATACCATATTCATGATGGTCAACAAATAGGCAACAACGTCCTTGTGGAACACCGACATTGTCGCATCTGCCACAATGAGTGTCTCCACGTGCCGTGGACTGCTAATCGAGCGTGTGCTCCGATGTCCAGCTTCCTCCTCCGGCTGCGTGTCGTACTTAAATTTGGTGTGCGGCTCTTGCTCCTCATGATGATAATGATGGTGGTGAAGGTGAGGGTGGGGGTGGGGGTGCTGGTGAGGACGACGGACCTTGCGACCTCCTTGAATTTTGAACTTGCCACTTGGCTGCCACTCCAGACGCGTCTCCATGCGTCGCCGCGGCTCCCGTGTCCCGCAATTGCTCACGTGACCCTTGATGCGATGCTCCTTGCGCTTGCGCTTGTGGCGCCGCCTATGCCTTATCGGCTAAAAAAATAAGTCCAAGGTCTCAAATGAGTATATGCCACATACATACATATATAACCCTGTGACATTTTTGGCATAGCTCACCTTCTGTTTGGGCTTCACCGAAGAGCGCTGGAATACAACATGCGGATGGCCGTTGATTGGATGCGCCTCATACTGCTTTGATGGCTCTATATAATACTCATTGCTCGCTGTCTTGATATGCCCCACCTGAAGGAAAAAAAAGGGTAGACACAGTTCAGAAACAAAAGACTTAGGCACCAAACTTGTTATTGTTTCTAGTAGAAAAATTCAATCCGATCTAAACCACGGTGAATTTAAATATGGTGATGTATTCGTTTGACATTCCCTCTTTTTTCGGGGTGCAAATTGTTATTACGAAAGAATATTTTCCATATATCTATCTCTATCGTCTCTCTCACGTCAGACTCTTTTTGACAGATTCGCCCCGAGAGAGAGCGAATACACCACCATATATAAATGCATCTTGATCTAAACTGAACTTTCCTACAGCTCACGTAACTATAGTAAAGAGACAGACTACAGGAAATAGCATAAAGTAGGTTTGAGTTGTGATAAAGCTTTAAAATACTTTGCGATAAGCTCTTCGACACCCAAATACGTAAACAAAGAAACACCTGTTCATAATGAAATGTTTTAAATAGGTAAAGAGCATGCTGTAAACATGTGTGCTCCTCTATCAGAAATGTTCTTTGTAGGTTCGGAGCATGATAGATACGATTAAGGAATGTAATAAGTTAAAAAAGCATTTACATATTTCATTTTTTTTGCTATTTCAGCTGAACCTTTATTTGAAACACTAAAGGACAGCTAATCTTTATTATGTCTTCTATTATATTATATATTTTGTTGCTTGGCAGTTAAGGCTACTAGGTAAATAAAATGCCAGCTAAATACTTTCAACTAATTAAGCAGGTTCTCGCTCGGTAAGGCTTCTTCTGGCTCAATGACAGGCTGCTCAGTGTCTGGAAAATCTTTGCGCTTAAATCCATTCTCCTCGCTCGACTGCAGACGCTGATAGACCAGGATTGCCCTGCCGATACGGGATTCCACAAGCTGAGGGAAAGACGTTAGATGAGGAGGTTTTGTGCCCAACGCCGATGACCATTCGTTAAGCAGAGCCAGTGATTTGCTCAGCTTGTTTACCTTGGTGTGCTCAATATTGTGCAGCAACTTGTAGTTGGTTAGAAATTCGGTAATCTTATCGCTCAGTGAATCAAAGAGCACCACATGTGTGGGCAACGCAGTGCGGGGATGCACTGGGTTGTGGGATCGCAGCCAGTGCATGGGTGCATCATAGAAGCGATCGGCCTCGTCCTTAAAGTTCTCCTGTCGCTGCAGATTGGGCTCGCAGGTCAGGAAACGCATCGTAACATTTTCGTGAATGTGACTGTAGTAGGGCGTGGAGTGGCAGGGCATCAGGAAGAGTATGTTTGCGCGATGATCACGCTCGTCACGGTATTCATGGGCGATGTCTCGCAGCTTCGGCATCAGCTCGATGGGTCCCTTCTGGTGAATGGTACTGAAATACCAAGCGGGTAGCGCATTGAGCAACAAAATATAGAACGCTGCTAACCACAGTTTAGTACGTGATGCTTTATGGCTCCAGCGGGATAAAACATCCGATGCCACGTATAAGCACAATGGCTGCAATGACGACACAAAACGCAACTCCTTGTGCTTCACGGTGCTCAGTACCAATAGGGATGCCAGTATGGCAATTAACAGCTGTTTGCTAATCGGAAACCTTTCACTTCTGCGTACGGTTTGGATGATGCCAATGATAAAGGGCAGTGTATTGATGCCCAGCACTGCGGGCAGGCCACATGTAAAGTACCAATACCAAGGATGCGAGTCATAGAAGCTGCCAATGTTATTGAAAATATTGTACTTGAGGAACTCCCACGGTGTCACAATCAACTGACCATGCCAATAAGTATCGATGGCAATACCGGCGCCGGCCACAAGCAACCCAATGATAAAGAATCGCTTGAGGATTAGTTCCATCACGGACAAGCGGCTCTTGCGCAGATGATATAAGGCCAAAGGCAGCCAAATGATCGCCGCCGTGGGACGCAGGAAGCAACAGATGGCAGCTGGCCACAAATAAGTGGTGCCCTCGCCATACCAGGGAAAATAGCTAAGTGCGATGGTAATCAGCGATGCCTCCAGTGTGTTGCCCAGCGTCCGGGAGCCCGTGTAGAACGAGAACCAATGCACGAGTATCAAAAACAGCGCCCACTTCCGTTTGCCAGTCCACACATAGAAACGATAGTCCGAGTATGTGGTCAGCAATGCCTGCAGAAGGCGTGGCAGCAGCACCAACAACTGGGCACTGTCCAGTTGCAGCAATGCCAGCAATTTATATAGGGCAGCGATTACCAAGGGATAAACGTAGCTGCGTATGCCCAGAACCCACTCCCAGGTCAGGTAGCCATAGCCGAAGGTCAGCTTGTGTGCCACTTCCAGACTCTGCCAATATTCATCCGGCACAAAAAAGGTTTTGACCACGAAAACAGATGCGAGCCGCACGGCTAAAATCAGACCGAAGACATAGAGAAGCCTCATTACAGTTGTATTTTATTGTTGTTGCTGCTGGCACCTTAAATTTTGTTTGCACTGAGTTCGAGTTGCGTTTTATAAGAGAAAAAGTGCGTGTTTTGATGGAATTTATTCTATTTTAGTCAGCAAAACACACATTTGGCGCGCTAGAGTCCCGAACCGAAAAAAAAACTTTTTTATGCGACTGATTAAACACGTAAGAAAAAGTCACTCTGATGTTCAAGTTTAAAATTCCTGATTTTAGAATTGTGTATTTGACAAGTACCCACAGGCTACTAAGGCTAATGAATCTTAGGGCCGTTGTTTCAATGTCTCAATAGAGTTAAAAACAGTAGTAGTTCACATAGGTTTATATCAGGGGTGCTACAGAAATCACTTTCACTTGAATTTCACGTCAATTTTATTTCGTTGTGCTACAGTTCAAATCAGGTCAGAAAAATTTTACACGGCTTAAACTAGCGCTAAAACCGCTGGCGTTCGATGCTGCCACCTGGTCCGATTTAGATTTTCGAAGTCAGAGTTAGCGATGCCACATTTTTTTGGTCAGAATTCGAAGTAAGGTTTTAATAAAAAATGTATGGAACCACTTCAGTTTTCTTTAAATTAAGCATTACAAAATTAGGTCTTTCGTAGTAAATCAAGTTTTAACGCAAAAAACCGTTAACTTATTGTGCAATTTGAGAAAGCATTTTTCATGAAGAGTTGCCAGACTAATGGCCGACAATAGCTAGAGTTGTCGAATACTTTCTCGCGCCAATTACTATTAAATTTTTTCAGCTAAATAAAATTAACTATTAAATAAAGAAATTAAATAAAATAAATTAAATAAGAAATAAATTAGAAACTTATGGTTCTGCAATGATAAACTTAAAAAAGTTGCTAAAAATTGGGTAATTTAATCTGAGAAGGTATCAACCCTAGTTTGAAAAGGTTGGTGAAAATGCTAAAAAAATTTAAATCTCTCGAAGTTCTGTGGCACCTCGGAAATTTCCGTGCGGAAATGCTTTCTGCAGAATTCTATTTCGCTTGCGATTTCTATGGCATCCCAAAAAATTGACAATTCAAATCACACAGTGGAAAAACATAATTATGCAAATTTAACACCAGAAAATAGTGGAACTGGTTGCGCTTGTTAAAGCCAATTTTTAAAAGCAGAATCTTGAATTATATGCACTGAGATCCAGCATGTTAAAAATAATAGATTCTTTTAATCTAAGTAACGCTCATCTCTTCATCCGAAGCTTCAAAAGAGTCAATTTAAAGCTATATTAGCATTTTTATTTTTTTTCCGGAGCATGTTTAGCGAATGTTCGATCGGGGCACGTTGTTTGACCGCAATTGTTTTAAAGCCAATCTACGAGCGTTTGGCGAGACTCTCGTTCAACGTCCGTTGCTTGGTCCACTGGGAGCGAGAGTTTCGCCAAAAGCTCGTAAACTAGCTCACAAACAATCTTAATCATCGCGATTGGATAATAAACAGCGAAGATATTAAACAACTTAATTATTTTGTATTTGCCCTACTTTAACAGCAACAATAACAGCATCACTATTAGATAACATGTGGGAAAGGCTGTAGTTGAGCTCCCGACCGTAGGATACCCGGTACTTAATTAAATATTTTTATTGCATACTTTTAGGCAATTATATTGCTTAAAAACTTAAATCAGCCATTACCACCTTTCTATTTGTCGGATCTTGTTACGATTAAGTAGGATAATAGGTTATAACAGTAGTTAACGTTAATTAGCAAAAAAATCCTGATATCTTAAAAACTGTGCATGTGGTGGTTTTTCGCAGTTTGCGGAGGCGAAAAGAGGCGTGGCAAAAATTTTAAGCAAACTTAACCTGCGTGGGGTTTATAGAAGTCTGTGTGCCAAATTTGGTTTTTTTAGCTCTTATAGGCTCTGAGATCTAGGCGCTCACACGGACGGACAGACGGACATGACTAAATCGATTCGGCTGTTAATGCTGATCAAGAATATATATATTTTATAGGGTCGGAGATGCTTCCTTCTCCCTGTTACATACATTGCAACGAATACAATATACTCTTTTACTTATTTTTTAAGTAACGGGTATAATAATTACATATGGGCATTTCCAAACTCGCGCACGGGACATTCGTACACATTCAAAGTAAAAAAACGGTAAAAAGGAAACGTTTTTTTCTGATGAAGGGCTTAACATATATAATTTGATTAGCTCTTTCATTGGTGCAAAGATTAATTTTGGGTAATTTTTCATTTTTAAGATAACAGAAAAAATTTAAGTGATTCGCACGGGACACGAAATGGAAGTGACTTGTGAGGTCAACCAATTCAAACGCCAATTTCTGCGAATCCAGAAACAATATTTTAATGCAACTAATTTTAAACTCTTGTGCATTGATGCCTCTTAAATGGTTATGATATTTTCTATGATTACTTGCACTTTTTTTTTATTTCAATTTGATGCAAATTCGCACGGGACATCGCACACGGGACATTTTTTACCATCACTATTTTTTTATATTGTTTCTGTCTCTCTTTCTTAAATTAAAAATCTAAAACAACTCGAAAAAGGTATTTTAACTCAAACTTTCAATAAATAAACTTAAATGGAAAACTACATTATTTTATTATGGTTTAAGAGTATTTTCTTTCAAATTACTCGACACATATCGCAGACTTTTGCATTTGTCGAGATGAAGTCAAACATTCGAAAACGACAAGTCTTCAAAGCTTGTCTTTTACAATAAAAATAGTGTTCATAAAATGCATTAAACACGTGAGAAAACAGTTTTGAAAATGTCAACTTTTGCCATTTTTATTTTATTCATTTAAAGTCGTACAAATGTCGCTTTCTCGATCCTGGAAAAACCCATACATATGTAATATTGATGTACATTAACATATGGTGATGCAATATGATAGAATATTGCATCAACAATTACTTAGATTTGTAAAATTGCTATAGAAAAGATGTTCATAATGAATACAAATATTGTTTGCTAAGTGTTATTAGTTAAGGAATTCGAAAGTGGACTAAAGACATTTAAGTGGCTGAAAAATATGGTATCTCAGCGAAAACAGTTTTCGTTATATTAAAAAATAGAATCGGGAACATTTGAATCGGGAACTTCTTCTGGATACAGCAAAAGAACGAAAAAACCAAGTTTTGAGAATATCAAGAGGCCTTGAACAAACTGGAATTTGTTTTTGTTGAAAATAACAAGAGTTTGCAATTTGATAATGTATTTATGAATGAATGAAATTGTAGTTTCTTTAAAAAGACTTAAAAAAAATAATTCCATAAGTCGAAGTCTCCATAAGTCGAACTTTTTATTTGGATAATGGTGATTCGAGTAAGGGAAGTTCGACTGTAATAAGTGAAAGCCGGAACAGTTCTGATAGATTCGCTTTGTGGTAATGGTTTCAACTGTTTTTGGTAATTTGAATATTACTCACCAGACCGGAGCAGGTGGATATCGCGACATTGGCCGAAGCCTGACCCCGCACCTTGCCATGAAAATGACAGTTTAGCTGATGCGCAGAGGGTGACGAGCGGGTTCTCAAATCCCGCCGATGGCGCTCTACAACCAAAAGCGGCGCCAGAAAATAGCTGTGTGGTCTGCAATGGATAATGGATGACAATAATGGCGCTGAGCTGAGCACAGCAGATATTCACTTACGTCAGCTCCAGGTGCAGCGTCTCGTTGGCCAACGGCAGCTGAAAATGTAACTCTGGCTGTGAGTTTGATCCCAGTTGCTGCTGGCCAGCGCTGCGCCGATGCCGTCGATGATCCCGATCGTGGGAATACTGGAGTGTGTGCGTCATAAATGCGCCATCGGCGTGCACACGTCGCGGCACCACCAGCTGCCCCTCGCCGTCCAGTAGCTCGTCCGTGTGGATGCCATAAAGCTTAAGGCTGGCCCCATAGCTCAAACACAAACAGAGCAGGGTGCTCACATAAAAGCGCTTTACTCTCATTCTTAAGTATTCTTTATTCCTTTAATCACTGACTCTCTCTCTATAGCTCTTCTTCTCTCTGCTTTCCCTTGCTTTAAGCTGTGTTCTTTCGGGCTGTTTTAGCCGTTGTCGATGCGTCTCAGCAGCTTGGCAATTAGCGGGCACATGGCAGCGATTGCATTATATGCTCGCCCCTAATGCAACTCCCCTCCTCGGGGCCAACTGCAAGCAAAGGCAGGCAATTGATATGGTTAGAGCTTTCCTATATATGTACATATCTCAAAAGTTGAATTTCTATATTATTATTATTAATTAATTTTAAAGCGCGGGAACCGCAAAAATCGCTTGATCAATTCACTTTTAAAGTTTATACATTTTACATCTGAGTAACATTAGGTAATAGCCAAATTCTACTATTTACCAAAACGTACTTTTTGTGACACAGGTGAGAAAATAATCCAGGGACTGAAAATAACTGGTTTTGATCAAAATTTCAGCTTACAAAAATCACATATAAGGACTAATGCGATTTTTGCTTAAAATACATTAAATTGTTTGTAAAAACAGTATCTCTGCAAACAGCCAATAAACTTATATTTGAGACTTTAAGAAATACAAATTACAAATAATTATTAAATTTGATTTTTATTATATCCATCAAAAATAATGATTAAATTTAATTTTGTATTAAATAATTAATAATAATTAAAGCTGATTTTTTTTTCAGTTTTTTATAAGAATACAAATTTTGAATAAACATTTTTAAATACTTTCATTTAAAAAAAAAATAAAAGTCTCGAAAGACTTTAATTTGTCAGGAAAAAAATAAAAGTCTCAAATAACTATTATGTTTTAATTAAAAACATATAAGTCTTTAAAGACTTTTATAAGTTGAAGTTTTGTATAAAAGTCTAAAAGAATATCTTTGTTAATACTAGAGATAAAAATTTCAAATTTTCAACATATGAAAATTTGGTTATCATCTACCTCAAAATAAAAAATCGGCCTGGTCTCTTTCGAGACTTTTATTTTTTTTAATCGAAAATAAAAATGTAATTCGATTTTTATTCAAAAAAGTTTTTAATAACTCTTCTAAAAAAAATTGAAAAAATAAAAATCAGTTTTAATTATTATTAAAGACTAATTTAATAAAAATCAAATTTAATCATTATTATTTTTATGGATATAATAAAAATGAATTTTAATAATTATTTGTAATTTTTATTTTTTTAATCAAAAGTAATTATTATTTATGATTTATAAAGTAAAAGTCTTTAAGTAATTATTAAAATTAATTTTTATTTATATTTCTCATAACAGTTTCGGTGCCGGAAATAATAATTTTAAAAAATGTTCATTGATAAGAATTTTAAACCAGAAAAAATTATGAAATTCTTGTGTTTTTGCAGCCCTTGTTTTAAGAGCTGATAAAATTGTGCATACAAATCTGGTGCAGTACAAAACCGAGAGACTAGTTTACATAGAAACAGACTCACAGATGGACATCGCTATATCGACTTAGCTCGACGTCCTGATCAATAATACATGTATGTATGTATGTATATTCCTTATGTATACTATCATGCCTTTTTTATACGTCACACATTTCGCGACAAAATTATAATACCCACTAGTATTGATATAATGATAATGGAATTAAGCTTATTTAGTGCGTTAAGCTGTAATCAAATGCTTCATTTATAAAACTTGTATGCGGATTAATACAAGATTAATGCCATATTTAAGTCACTTAACTTAGCTAACATCAACATCAACAACAATAACAACAACGACGAGTAACCACAGAAGCGTTGGCGTCGCTTTAGGTTAAGATTTTTTGCCATTTCAATGAGATTGAATTTCAATTGTGCGCATTTCATCAACGTTTTTGTTGTTGTTTTTGTTGAGGCAGCAATTTGTAGCTGAACTGTGGCGCCACTGCTGATTGGCAGTTGAGTTGCACATTCAATTGGTACAGGACACTTGCACTCGACGGACCGACCGGACAGTTGTGCCCCATGAATGATGCAAGCCTGAAAGCCAGACAACAATTATGGCATACATTTCTACGAAAAAAATATGCAACAACGAGCTAACAACAACAACAACAGCCGCAAAAGAAACAAAGTAACAACAACAACAAAACCTATTTCTAGACAATAAATAAAAGCTGATTTGCTTTTAGCTTTTTAGCGAGCTCACGGCGATGGAGAGAAGGGATCGGGTGACTGGCAGAGGGCGGAGGAGGTTGGTGGGGGGAATGAAGATGTTGATTTTTTTTGGCAGTTCTCAAAGTGAAAGAGGGTGAGGAATAGAGAGCGAGAGAAAGAGATAAAGATAGACGTTGACCAGACTCACGAGCAATAAAATTAAGTAAATAATTTGAATGCGGTGTTTCAAAGACAAGCACAAAAACCAGACAACAACAACAGGAACAACAACAACATTGGTGTCATTATCAAAGCAACACACGACAACTTAATTATTCAACAGATGACGAAGTCTCAGCCAGCCAGCCACTAGGCAGTTGGGAGATGAAACTGGGAGCTGAGGCTGGATACGAAGCTGGGAACTTGTTGTTGTTACTGGTAGGGGACACTGGCGCTGTTATCACGACCACGATTTGTAATTTATGATAAATGTTGGCAATTCCATTAATAAAATGAAACAAAGCTCATTAGCTTTAAAACAAATTAAAAATCTTTTGAAATTTGCCAATCTCAAAACGTGCCCAAAAATATACAATTCATATAAGAAATTAATTTCTTGGCAGATACAACGACCTTCATATATGCTTCCCAAAGAAAAGCAAAAAAAAACCAGAAAAGATAATAAGGGAAGAGATAATAAAATCTGTGCCTCTAATATACTTTTACTTATCACAGATAAAAGCAGAAGTTAAGCTAAGAAGGGCAATGAACAGTGGAATATAAAATATAATATTAAAAGAATTTTCAAAAATATTTCGATGCTAAGTTGTACTAAAAACTTATATAAAAGACTACAGTTAAACTTAAAATGTGAGCGAAGCTGCTTAAATTAAGGTTTTGAATAACTATCGACAAAAATTTAAAGAGCGTAAAAAACTTCAAAAACACTATATCATAAAGAGTTCAAGTATTCATGGGAAATGTTTTTAAATGAATTGACAAAGCTAATGAAAAATTCAGTAAACTGTCAAGGAGAGTATAGTACAAAGAGACGTTGATTTTGTTGGCGCCTTTAGTAGGCGCCATTTTAATTTAAATTCAAATTGAATGCAAAAACCCAACGTGAGCATAATGTTGACAATAAAATGATGGTTTAACTCAGCTTCCAGTCTCCAATCCCCAATCTCCAGTCCCCAGACGCAGTCTTCTCTGCCTCATCCTGAGCTGCGAGGCATACTCATTTGCAATTGCGGCGAAACTTGAAAGAATCGCACAAAATTAGCAAGCGCCACATTATCATACAGTATGTTAAACGTTGCAGTCTCAGTTTTAAGTCACTGTCTCTGGTCCAAGTCTCCCAAGTCTCTTGTGTACGAGTCGAGTCCAGACTTTAGAGACAGTGTGTATGGCAATCGCCATTGGCGCTGTTCATTATGCTCCACTGCGTCGGCTGGAAGGCGCCACTTTTAATTATCAATCAATCACATTTGACGGCTCCCTCCATTAAAAGTCAGTCAATTGATTGAATTTTCATTTGGACAACGCCAAACGGCAGACAACAGTGCAATACTTATACCCATACCCAAACGCATACCTATTCTCCCAACTTCACACATACATGCATATGGATGTATGTATACGCAGTCACATCCGCATCCGCAAAGCATTGATCAATGATGTTGTCTGCAGCTCAGTTGGCCATGGTTTGTTGGCTGCCAATTGGAATTGCTGGCAGCGCTGATTGATGCACTGCGCTCAAGTGAAATGAACAATGCATCAGTATTGAAGGGCTTTCGTTCACATCAATGACATTCGAAGCTTTTTCAGTATACATGAGACGTGTCCGTGTGAAAGCTTTATGCAGAGACTCATTCAATCATTACGCTAGTTGATTTATCTAATCGCATCGCATTCAGCCCACGTGCTGAATAATCTCACATAAATAGTTTCTCCGCTAATTGTGCTGTTTTCATTATTCGCCAAAATTTCACTGCGATCCTAGTTGAAATATAATCATAAATATATTATGAACATATTGATTTTCCATTTGATAGCTGTTTTTTCTACTTAATTTCGGGGAATTACTGGCGTTAGTGTTCAAAAATTGACATTTGTCAACAGCTTTGTTGACGCTTTGCCTAATTTATTAGCCACGTTTTGCTGTTGCTTTACATTTGGCTGGTCGATCACATCATCTTCTCATGATAATGATCATTACCATCGCCCCCATTTGTGACACGGGCGACAAACTGAGCTCTACTGTTAGATCATCCGACTTTGTATGCAAACAACGCGACTTCAAGACCAAAATATATCACAAGCAAATTTCCCAGAATAAAGAAAAATACTCCATACCCAAGAAGGAACGCAAAACCAATCATAAAACGAAATTTCTAAAAGGCGGAAACTAAATACCCTGCACTAGTAATTCAAAAACACATAGATAAATCGATTTTTGCGGAATAGACTTTCAACTACTTTTAAAAAAAACCTATTTAAAGCAAAGATGGTGATGAGTCATAAAAATAAAGAAACTAATGGACTAAGAACCATATTTTACTTTTAAACATTTTAAAGATTTATATGGGAATAATCCAAGAATCGGTATAATGTGTCGATGAATCGACAGTTATATTCTTTTAATTCAATTTTAAGCTAGATAATGGTAACGGTTGACACAAATTTCTATTTCAACTTATTATTCAACAAAGATCAATTAAAAATGCTCAGTATTAATTAGCCATTAAAATTTTAGAGGAAGCTCAAAGTAACTTTTTTATTTCTCTGAATTTAATTTTATACTGTAATTCTTCAAAATTCTATCGAAAACTCATATAGATGTTAGGGCCGTTTATTCCAAATATTATTCAAATGCTATCAAACACCTTTGAAGACATTGTAGAGATCTTTTGAATTGTCTTCCATTTTTAGTAAATACTCAGCCATACTCACACTCATTCCGATTGACAAATCTCATAGGAGTATACGAGAAGAGTGGGGTCATCTGCCCACAAACCATATGGCCAGACCATTTCATAAAGAAAATGGCAAAAAAAAAAAAAAAAAAAAAATCTATGCTAGCATAAATGAAGGGGGCTGGGCATTAAAAAATTTCACTTGAAGCGAGTCAGAGACGAAACCAAAGCAATTTGTACGCCTACCAGCCGAGACTCCCATTGTCGGAGCTTCATTCACATATTTTTCATTCATGCGTTGTAGATTCATTGAGGCGCACACGCGCACACATAGACACACACAAACACTCATACATACACACGCATACACCCAAGTCGACACACAGTTTTTATTTTTATGAATGAAATGAAACTTTAACGTAAAACGCGGAACGACTAACGTTTGCTGGAGGGCTACGAGGGGGCGGCGGGCAGTAGACGAGGGGCTGACAAGGGGTGTAGCGGGGTCTGCCCTGATGGCTGTCCAGATCGCACGTAACTCCAACTATATGTATGTATGTATGTAGAGCCAATGTGGTTGCTGTTGTTGCTGTTGTCGCCGTCTCGAGGCATATTTTAATATCTTTAGTGGCGGGCGTCTCCGCGACGGTTCCATCGCATGTGGGCCGAAAATGTATTTTTTATGGCGAAGTCGTTTTGATTTTTTTTCTCATTTTGTGTCTCTTTCTCTGCCTCTGGCTCGATCTCGTTCTGGCGCTCTGACTCCAGCTTCTTGTTGTACAACAAATGCAGGCAATAAATTTCGCACAGGCGTTTCTTGGGATGGCCACGAATCGTCAGACAGACTGAGCGAGCGACAGAGAAGGAAGAGAAGGAGAGTAAGAGACAGAGAGAGAAGAACGGACAGACAGACGCACTGCACTCCAAAAAAAAAAAACGTTATAACAAATCATTTAATTTGCTTTGATTTGTTGTGCCTCATACATTGTTGTTTCTTTTGGCCAAATTATGCGCCGCGCGCTTATTTTGACCATTTTTGGGAGCTGCTTTCAGCTCGCCTGGCTTTGTGTATCTGCAAGTATTAGTATCGTGCGCTTGAGTGTGTGTGTGCTGTCTGAGATCACACAGGAAATTAGCTTAATATATGGCTTCTGTTTTGCCCGAATGGCAACAACAACCAACCAACGATCACGAAAATAGCAAAACAAACAACTTTTTGGTCTTTCAAGTTTCATCAGAAAAACTAAATATACATCGACTCTTCCACTCGACCTGTATGTATGTATCAACGGGTCATTATATGGATTTAATCACGGTCTTATTCAAACATACTAATTTAAATGTCTTTTTGATATGGGTTTCAACTACAGATCGAATGAACCTGTCGAATGGTTTTTCAATCAGTAATCACTCATTTACTTGCGATGGATCTGTAATCAGTACCTGCTGAATGACACGATACAATTTCAAAAAATTAATGATAACTTTTTAAAGTGCGTAAGAAATCAGTCTCAGATATCACACTATTTGCACGAATTTCTCGCGATGTCGATACCAAAATTTGACGTTTTTGGTTGTAGGAAGTTTTTGAATGCAAAAAGTAACAATCAGGTATCAAAGTTAACTGCTGAATGCCGCCATTGTTAAGCTAAAAGTTTGATTAAATCTCAATCGATTTTCATAGGAAAAGGCTTATGTTCTTGAATTTTTATTACAATTTATTTCTGTTCTGTTCCCTGCAACTCGTCTGTGAGGTATTGTATGTTTTCTAACATGTACATACTTAACATACACCCGTATACTCACTCAGTAAAATACCGCTTTTGTTTGATTTTGTTTTCGTTTTGGTAATTTTGCTCTGAATGAAGCCCGTAAAGACGTTAACCGCAAGTGCCGACGACGTCGCTGGTTATAATTACGGTGACGACGATAATGATTCTTATAATTATGAAGTTATGATGATGTCAGGTAAATGCTGCGGGTAACGACGTCAATTCGGGGCGTCCAATTCGTCAGATTCGCACAACACAAAACAGTAAAAAAAACACACAAAAAAAAAAACAATAATATGTATATGTATGGTGACTGAACGAATTTCGACTTTGAATTAATTTCTGCTTCCGTTCTTAAACTTTAGTTGTTGTTGCGCATGCGCACTAAACGCACTTTCTGATAAAGCACAATAAAATTATAAGTACGACCGAAAAGAGATTACGAATTGAAATATGTATAAACAACAATAAGTTTGGCGCGCGTTCGCCGTTTGTTTATCAGGTTTAATTTCAATTCAATGAAAATCGAATGGGTTCGATCTTATTGTGCACACATTTACACACACTTACACACACACACATACGGACACGCCGGCGCAGTCGCCGTTCGGACTCAAACTAAGTGAAAATTGCAAGCGGGCACTGGTTTTATTTGAAGGAAAGATTGAGGAGACCAATGCTAGTAACACAGGCACAGACACACTCACAGCCAGAGTCACAGCAACAGCCAAAGCCGGAGCCCAAAGAGCCGAACGAGTGCCGGCCGAATGAGATGAACACGAACGAACGACAACCAAGCGAACGCGCGATCGCAACGCGTCGCTTTACTCTGTGTTGTTATTCTTGTCGTCGTCGTCGTCGCGTTTACTGTCGTGAGAAGCCAGCTTCACAGCAGCAGCACCGATGCGGCGGCAGCGCAGCTTTTACAATGAAATTGCTGACGGCAGCGACAGTAACAGCGCTGCGGCGTGGTGCGCTCTCAATGAAGCTGCTGCGGCGTCTTACTGCCGAGTCAGCTGCATGTGACCCCCAGCGAATTCCCTCGGAAGGGAAATGCGACTGCTGCTGCTGAGGCTGGCAGCGGCAGTGACCCTGTCTCTGCCTCTGGTCCATTATCAGCATTGTCATCATTTGGCTCTGAAAACCTGGAGTAGTCATAGCTGTAGTTGTTGTGTTTGTTGTTGCCATGCGTGTCACTATCAGCGTAGCGACTGCTTGCCATATAATTATAATCATATCATGCATACATACATATGTATGTATGTATCTCATGACTAGCGACGCGCAAAAATTGATGTGCTATCGTCTTGGTGTTCCAGAAACTGCCACAAACGACGACGAGTCGGCGCCGTTCGATCCTCAGTTATTGTTGCACATCAAGGACGACACCGTTAAACGCACAGGAAAACACAATCGCCGGCAGCATAAAATGGGGAGTAAATTGTTTAAAATTATCACATTGTAAAAACTGCAGACGACGATGCTTGACGCCAATCGAGTCCAGCCCAGAGTCGGAGACAAGGCGAATCGAGTTGAGTTCAGTCTGTCCAAGAGCAGGAGTCGAAGTCGACGTTGGCGTTGTTGCACGTTATTTTTAAAAATTTGTTGTATGGCGCCCTGTTTGATTTTTAGGCGCCATGCAGCAATGGCGACGGCGTTTGGCGGCAAATTGTGGCGACACGTCTGGAGCTACATACATACCTAGGAGCTGGAGCGTGGCAGCACCAACAACAACAACGGCAAACAACAATAAGAATCGTACATGAGCAGCAGATACAAATGCGATAATGTAAAGGAGAAACAACAGCAACAAAAATACTCGTACAAACTGAGATACAAGATAAGAGCAATGCACGGGAGGCGCGACGCGACGCGACAGCAAGCAGACGCCAGCCTAGACGCGACGCAGCATCGCCGCGACGCGTCGTTGCTGCTGATGCCAACAGATATCAAGCACGTCTCAATCTCGAATCATTCAGGGCCGGGTTCGGTCAGACTTTGTCAGAAAGGTTTTTGCCGGTGATGCGCAGCTGCGGTGGCGGCGTCGGTTGCTGTTACTGCTATTGCTGCCACTGCCGCCAACGCTGCTCAATTAACAATGAAAAGTCGGTCTGGTACGTCATAATATATTTTTATCTGATCAACAGCTAGCAGACGACAGACTTGGCACAAATCGTGCGTTGGCACAAGCATACACACATGTCCGTAAACTCACGGCTTATGGCTACCTCCCAAGCGTCATCATCATTATTATGATCATCATCCTTGCTATCGTTTATTTGTGTGTTTTTCGCGTGACTCTCATGTCAGATGTCTAATCAACAGATCTCATTTGTGGCGCCGCAGTCTCATCAATGTGACGCCAAATGCGTTGTCCAGCTTTGTATGGATTTACATATGCATGTGTGAGTGTGGCGCCAACAATAAGAGATCACTGCAGCTCAACTGCAACTAAACGAAATGTGTGTGTCACACTGTGTGGCCCGGTAAAATTAGTAATTGCGTGTTGCATTTTATTGTTTTTGGACAGGAATTTTTGGCGCACAATTCATTCCATATTTGAAAATAAAATTTGAATTTGAGATTTGAAAATCAAACAAGTTTTGCTCACGTTGTCGGCGACATGTGAATGGCAGCTAGCAGAAAAGAAGTAGGGTTGTTGAAAATATATCAAAATATCAATATATCGATATTTTTTATGAAAAAGGATATATTTATATCGCGATATTAGGCTTGCCGATATATCAAATATGCGATATTTTTTTTTGATATTTGAAATTTGTGAGAGTGCCAACACTCTGTGATCTCTAAAGCAAGTGAGTAAATGTCAAAAAAATGTTACCAAAAAACAGCCTTCTGTGAAAATGTGCAGCGCGTTGTTCTCGCAGCAAGCTTGCAACGTTTTCAACCTGCAACGCTGCTAGGGTCAAGTGAACACCCTAATTATGAAAAATATATATGGAAATATATATACTGAAATGAACTGTATTTTTATGATATATATTGTTATGTTTGATAAATAAGACTATATCTTTTTATTGGGGGGCAGCTTATTTTTTATTTTTTTAAAAAGGTAAAAAAAATATCAAAATATATCAATATATCGATATTTTAAAATGATATATTAAATATCATTTTGATATTTTTTTAAAATAGAAAATATCATCGATTCGATATTTTAAAAATATTCGACAACCCTTCTTTTAAAAGTAAGCAAACCAAAAACAGCTGGCAATGTAGCGTTGCCAGATGTCGCTTCTAAGTACAGGGCTGCAAATGTTACAAAAACAATGCGATTTATAATATAAGGCATTTTTTAAATGAAGCTAAGTAAGCACCTCCCCATTGTTATCCCTGTTAATAATATAATAATGGGATTCCGGTAAGCGTTTTAGATTTGGTTTAGATTATTTTCAACCAAATCTTAATCAGTTGACTGAACCACCCTTTTCCCACACTGATTAGTTTTAGATTTCGTGAACAGCTGATTGACAACTAAAAAGTATATAAAAAAGGGCGCAATTGCACAAAATGCAGAGAGAAAGCCAGAAAAGGAAATATCACTGCGGACGGCAGTCCGCGCTAGTGACGAAAGCAGCACGAAGGGTGCGAAGGCGACTAGCATATATACACAGGAAGAATGGAAAATTTGCTATGATTGTCCGATATAAACGTTCTCCATATTGATATTACAGCAGAATGTAAACAAACACCAAATGTCACAGTTTTCATTTGAAACCAAATCGAAGTCAAAACGAAATCAGCCTCAGAGCTGATTTTACGAAATTAATTAGTAAGACCACATTTCCCTGATTTTCTCTGGGCACACTGAAAATTTTGTATGGAGCAGATGTGAACAGCTGACAGCGAAATCTAAACCAAATCTAAAACGCTTACCGGAATCCCACTAATATTTACAATGTAGTATCTAGATACATGTAGTTTATTTATTTGTAATTATCAAACAAACTAATTACTGATATTTGTATAATTTATTTTGTACACAATTTGAATGGTATATTTGGCCGTGTTCTGAACCAAGCATGCTTAATATTTGCTGTTTGAAAGCGCCGCGCATTAAGACAGCTGTCAACCAAGCAGTTGGCAGCCCTGCGCACAGTTACAGTGCGACTGTCAAAAGCGATAAAAAAAAAGTTGTCTGCTCGGCATTAAAAAATTTTTGGAGCGCTGCTAAATATTTTCCAGCATATCGGTAAGTTTCGTTTGTGTTGACACTAAACAACCGAGGTCAATTATTAAGCTTTGGTGGCTTGCAAGCTAAACCTGACAGCAACAAATCGATAAATAGTCGAAAGTAGTTGCTTGGCCTGCTTGCAACTTATGTAATTATCAGTAAAGTTGATGTTGTCGCTCGTTTGTCAATTGAATTGTTGCAGAAAATATGATACGTGCACCGCTAGTGAAGGCGCTGGGCGCCCTCGGCTCACCCACACATCAGATCGCCAGCCGAGCAGTGCGCACCAGCGCCGTAGTGGCCCAAACACCGGCCAAGGCGCCCGAGAAGATCGAAGTATTTGTCGATGATATTCCCGTGAAAGTTTTACCAGGCACCACAGTGCTCCAGGTTAGCAGGCATTTCCGCCATATACGCTTCCATCAGTGAACATATTCAAATCCGTAATTTTTTGTAATCCTGTACAGGCTGCGGCTGAAATTGGTGTGGAAATTCCACGCTTCTGTTATCATGAGCGTTTGGCCATCGCCGGCAATTGCCGCATGTGCCTAGTGGAGGTGGAGAAGTCACCAAAACCAGTGGCCGCCTGTGCTATGCCTGTCATGAAGGGATGGCGCATCAAAACGAACTCCGATTTGACCCGTAAGGCGCGTGAGGGCGTCATGGAGTTTCTACTCATGAATCATCCGCTCGATTGCCCAATTTGCGACCAGGGCGGTGAATGTGATCTACAGGATCAAGCTATGGCCTTTGGCTCCGATCGCTCACGCTTCACGGATATTAATTACACGGGCAAGCGGTAAGTGTGAAATGCAAGCTAAATTTCAAATGAAATCATAACGTTGCCCTTGTTTTAGTGCTGTGGAGGATAAAGATATTGGCCCGCTGGTCAAGACAATTATGACTCGCTGCATTCATTGCACACGCTGCGTGCGCTTTGCCTCCGAAATAGCCGGTGTCGACGATTTGGGAACCACAGGTCGCGGCAACGATATGCAAATTGGTACCTACGTGGAGAAGCTCTTCCTCACCGAGCTTTCTGGCAATGTGATCGATCTGTGCCCCGTCGGCGCACTCACCAACAAACCATACAGTTTTGTGGCTCGTCCATGGGAGATCCGCAAAGTAAGCAGCATCGATGTGCTCGATGCCGTTGGCAGCAACATCGTTGTGAGCACCCGCACGAATGAGGTGTTGCGCATATTGCCACGTGAGAATGAGGATGTCAACGAGGAATGGCTGGCAGACAAGTCGCGTTTCGCTTGCGATGGTCTGAAGCGCCAACGTCTTGTGGCGCCCATGGTGCGTATGCCAAATGGTGAGTTGCAAGCTGTCGAATGGGAGGGTGCTCTCATTGCTGTAGCCAAGGCTCTGAAGAATGCCAATGGCCAGATTGCTGGTGTAGCCGGTCAACTGGCCGACGTGGAGGCAATGGTGGCACTTAAAGATTTGGTCAATCGCTTGGGCGGTGAGAACCTTGTCACGGAACAGGACTTTATCAAGGGCAGCGGCATCGATGTGCGCTCCAGCTATCTGCTCAACAGCACCATTGCGGGTAAGTGACTTTCAATCAACGAGTAGCATTTGTCAATCGTATAATCCCTTGATATTTATAGGTCTGGATCAGACTGATGCTGTCCTTCTCGTGGGCACGAATCCGCGTTACGAGGCACCGCTGGTCAACACACGTCTACGCAAGGCTTACGTACACAATGAGCTGCAGATTGCCTCGATTGGTCCCAACGTTGATTTATCCTACGAGCATGAAAATTTGGGCGCCGATGCCAGCCTCATCAAGGATGTCTGCAGCGGTTCTCATGCCTTCTCCAAAGTGCTGGAGGGTGCTAAGAAGCCAGCGATTATCATTGGCGCTGATCTTCTAGAGAGGCCCGATGGTGCCGCCATTCATGCCACCATTTCCGAGTACTGTCAGAAGCTTAAGAAGCCGGTGAGTGCAGTCCCCATTATATGTCACTTAAGTTTCCATTTCGTTTTATAATTGACATCACACATCAATTGGACAGGATTGGAATCCCTTCAATGTCTTGCATAACAGTGCTGCCCAGGTGGGCGCCTTTGATGTGGGTTACCAACCGGGCCTGCAGCGTGTGCTGCAAGGACAGCCAAAGGTGTTGTTCCTGCTGAACGCCGATTCTGGTAAATTGACCCGCGATCAGCTGCCCAAGGACTGCTGTGTGGTGTACATTGGATCCCATGGTGACAATGGTGCGTCCATAGCCGATGTTGTGCTCCCTGGAGCTGCATACACCGAGAAGCAGGCCATCTATGTTAATACGGAGGGCAGATCACAGCAAACATTGCCGGGCGTCTCGCCTCCAGGTATGGCACGCGAAGATTGGAAGATTTTGCGCGCTCTGTCTGAGATAATGGGCAAACCATTGGCCTACGACACACTTGATGAGCTGCGTACGCGTCTCGACGATATTGCACCACATCTTACTCGATTCGGCGAGCTCGTGCCGTCCGGCAACAGCGAAGCCAGCGCAAAGACAACACCCGTAAGTTCCTCCGACTGCCTTTCCGACGTAGCCAAGTTACCAATTACTAATCCTTTCATGCATTTGATGCAGAGCAAATCCATCAGCGGCGGCGCCATCGATGTTAAGCTAAAGGAACTGCGTGATTATTTCATGACCGATGCCATTTCACGCGCTTCGCCAACCATGGCCAAGTGTATATCAGCGGTCAACAAACAACAGCGTCAGGATGAGGCGGCCAAGCAGAGCGCAGCCATTTAAACTGATGCGGATGCGACCTCTACTCTGATCTGATGATATAACATAAATATTAAATAATTAATGTTGTTTTTTTTTGTTTTTTATTGGTATCTTGTCATTTTGCTCTTCGATTATTGCTATTTACTCAACTCAAATTTAACCGAGCAGC
This sequence comes from Drosophila limbata, assembly GCA_963924055.1. Lineage (NCBI taxonomy): Eukaryota > Metazoa > Arthropoda > Insecta > Diptera > Drosophilidae > Drosophila > Drosophila limbata. Next base: position 7,319,614 of record OZ001351.1, on the reverse strand, counting down.
GATTGACGGACAGCAGAGAGCAGGAGAGAGAAGCGAATCCAAAAGATGCTATTAAAAATATATTGAGCGGGCGCAGAACAGTTTGTAAATGTCTTTGATTTTGTTGAAAACAAACAATTATACAATACAAAATTAGGAGAAAAACCAAAACTTAATCGCAAAATAAACGTGAAATAGAAAATACAATACTTAAAATACATAATTATATCAAAGTTCAACCTCACGAGCTCTATAGTTCTGCATATTTAGATATGTACATATGTTTCCATATCTCCATCTCGCTTTTAATTATGTTCATTGCAATGCATTCTAATTGATGGGTAATAAGCAGATCCGACGTTGGCCCATGTCACATCAGTTGCTTGATACGGAGTACTTGATTGAATTCGTTTGATTCATTGCCAGGATAGTAGAGTAAAACATTCATAAAGATCCAATTGTATGATGACCTATTACCTTAGAAAACTCGCATCTGATACCGAATCCCGCTATAAAATACCTCTTATTTTTTTGGGACATCTTTTCGGCACTTATGTACACTGCTTGAAACTTAAAACAGCCATTACCACCTTTCTATTTGTCCAATCTTGTTGCGATTAATTAGGATGATAGCTAAAAATAGTAGTTAACGTTAATTACAATAAAAAAACGTAATATTTTAATAATAGTAGTTAACGTTAATTACCAAAATAACGTAATCTTATAAAAAAACCTCTTTACGAGGTAAAAGTCTAGTGACGAAAACATTTTCATGCCCCAAAATTTCTGATATCCAGTTTTGTGACGAAAAATATTAAATTTTACACATGAATTATTAAAATATATTTTTGTCATTGGCACTGCGCAAAAAAGCACTATTTATTAGTATGACATTTTCATACCGCAATGTGCCCAGTGACAAATTTTTTTTTTAATAAAATAGCGATTTTTTGAAAAAGTCGTAGAACAAAAGTTTCGAGATTTTTGATCGGGAACAAGTCCTCATTAAACTTTTAAGCTATATCAACGATTTGATCCAAACAGACTAACTGAATTTCCATCTCATTTTCGGAAAGGCACTTAAAATTTCAAAATTAATTATTTTTTGAACTAGTAATCGGATTTCGATGATAGAGGAGTCATTCGACGCGTATTTTTGATTAGAATAGAAAAAAAATTAAAACAAAATCAAAAAGCCTCCAACGGCCCCATTTTCTCCAATCATTTAAATTTTGCCCTCCCACTTAGCTCTTATAGTCTCCGAGCGAGGCGCTCACACAGAGGGCCGTACAGACAGACGGACATGGCTATATCGACTCAGCTGTAGATGCTGATCAAGAATATATATACTTTATAGGTTCGAGATGCTTCCTTCTCCCTGTTACATTTAAACGAATACAATATACATAATAAGCGATGATATTACATTACAAATATAGAAGTGGGTTTTGACCAGGACTTAAAAACGCAAAGCTGTGACATGGACCAGCCTCAATTTTTGTAATGCCTTACACGTTACTTTACACTACGTCACTTTATATAAATTTCTCAAAGACGTCAATGAGATTTGATTAATATAAATTAATTAAAGAAAAAAGTTCAAGTTATGGGGACTTCGACTTATAGAAGTCTTTTTGCTAAGTTCAGTATACGCTATTGCCACTCAATTTAGTTCAAGTTTGAGATAATTCGAGTTATAGACATTCGAGTTATGGAATTTCAACTATATTTCAACTTTTAAAACCCAGTATTTATCAGTAATGAAGTGAACAATCGTTTTAATAAATACTTATGTATTCTCCATGTTGGAAATAACTTTATGTGGAAAAAGGCAAAAGTAAAGAAAATAATAATTTTTTAAATTATCTGTAGGTATACTCAACCCAATAAATTAATTCATGTCCCCAATGAATTTGTTGGCCATATCAGATTTATAGTAGTTATCCAATGAACTGATCATATTAAGTAATGTACACAAAATTTTTCTATGTGGGTGAAAAATTATATTTTTCTACCGTAAAAATACAGATTTATTCATTCATATTTTTTTTTATCTCACGTAACATAATTTCGTTATTTTGAGTGCATGCCGCACAGAGGCAGGAGGCAACGGCAACAGTAACGGACGCTGTGTTCACAAGGGCTAAGACCCTTATTCTCGTAGACGCTCCACGTACGCTTTCCAGTTCGACTGAACTCACAGTCGTGCCCTTGTTCTCGCCATTCTGTGCATTAACTCAGCTATTGTATGCGTGTGTATGTGTATATTGTATTGTGTGATTCTATCGAAACTAATTAAAAACTTGAAATTCTATCGCTAAAAACGCGGCAACTGTCTAATTCGTTGGTGACTTCCATTTAGGGCATGTTTGTTTATATTTGTGTTTGGTTTCTTGGGCGTGTTGGGTAGGGCAATGCTTTGAGATGGGAGCTCCCTGTTTAGCTGCAGCAGCTGGCGGGTGTGGGGTCCAAGCCAGAGCGCTTGGTGATGCTGAGACGGGTAAACTCCTCCGCGGTGGTTGGATGGATGCCCACCGTGTTCATCAGCGTGGGAATGGTCAAACCCGACTTGATAGCGGCAGCAAAGCCTTGAATAACCTCTCCAGCCACGGGGCCCAGATAATGCAGGCCATAGACACGCTGATCCCCAGTGCGCTGAGCCACAGCCTTGACATAGCAATAGCGAACGCTCTTCTGAGGAATGAAGAACTCCGTAGGTTTGTAATAGCCGTGGAATACCTCGATCTCTTCGGCACCATATGCCTTAACGGCATCCTCCTCGCTGAGACCGACGCAGGCATACTCAAGTGGGGTAAACACAGTGGTGGCCACATCACCATAGTCCATACGCAGATCTGACTCCGCATAGAGGCGACGCGCCAACAGGCGACCGGCCAGCACTGCGACAGGCGTAAGCTCCGGCTTGCCATAGATAATATCACCAACAGCATAAATGTGCGGTACATTGGTCGTCTCCTCGCTGTCAACAGGGATCTTGTCCTTCTGCGTCAGCACACCGGCATTCTGCAGGTTCAGATCTTCAACGAGACCCTTGCGGCCAATAGCCCATAGAACTGTATCAAAGACATCGCTGTCTACTTCTCCCGTCTCCGTATTCTCGTACTTCACGAGGAGCTTGCCATCGGGTTGCTTCTCAACGGACAGGGGTACCGTCTTTCGCAAGAACGGAATGCCACGTTCCTCCATGGAGGCGGCTACCAGACCGGCCATTTGTTGATCAAAGCCGCGCAGCACAATTGAACGCACCATCACAGTGGGTTCGTAGCCGAGACCCTTCAAGAAGCCAGCGCACTCCAGACCGATGTCTACAATAAAAGACATGTAATATTAGTATTGATACAATGGCACTGGCTAGCTTATGCAGTTTAGCAAATGTTCATACTTGGATTATGAAAAAAAAAGAACATTTGATTAGAGTAAGAGAAGCATATTATTAAATCGGAAACTATGATTATTCTCGTTATCTCTTTTGACTTTGTCAAGATTATTTGAATGCCAAAAGGGGCTGACGGAAATTAAAATGCACTTACAGCCAGCGCCCACAACAAGTGTTTTGCCGGGCTCGCGATCCAGACTGAAGATATCATCGCTGGTGATGCCGTACTCGACGGCACCGGGGATGTTCGGGTAGCGTGGACGACCGCCCACGGCAATCACAAAGGTCTGAGCGGTAATTGTACGATCGCCGCTCTTTAGCTTAGCGGACAGTGTGTGTGAATCCACAAAGGACCCCAAGCCATTGATGTACTCGACTTTTCTGCAATAGTGAAAGATGAGGAATAAGTCAACATTTGGTGCAATAGTTGCATTTTATGTCACTTACTTGTCGCGTAAATCGACGCGAGTCACCCAGTTGACTGACTTGATGTGATTTTGCACCGAGGTGACGAGCTTACTCCAGTCGGGCTTGATTTTCTCATCTACATTCCAGCCATAGGCGGCTGCCTCGTGCACGGCCTCGCCCAGGAGCGAGGCCTGATGCATAAGCTTCTTTGGTATGCAACCGACATTGACACAGGTGCCGCCTACTCCCCATTTGGTGCCAGATGGTGTTGGCTTCACAAAGTCCAGACAAGCAACACGTGCCCCATGGGCCACAGCCTCCTTGGCACAGGCCAATCCACCGGAGCCGCCACCAATCACAACCAGATCGTAATCATAGTTACCTGAAAATTAACAAAAAAGAATTTAAAGCATTAAAAAGACAACTCATTTCAATGGATTAATGCTAATTAGTGTTGAAGGGTAGTTTCTCTACCCAGCTCCTTCTCTTCTTTCTTTTGACGCAGCCGTATATCCAAATAGGCTGAGCGATAAATGCTACGTCCCTCGGACGGCTGAGCTTCGGCCAACGAAGCGGGCACAAACTCAAATAGATGCATTTGCCCAGCAACTTTTGGTTCAACTGAGGCCTCTTGTCACGCCTTCGTGTTGTCCTTGCCGGTGTCGTTCTAGTTGACGTCGTTGTTCTGATCCTTGTCGATATAGATGGTAATTATCAACATATGACTCGCCATGCAAATCAAACTAGAGCAATCATTTGAGCCCCGCCTTGGCGTGCGGTTTGCTTTGACCCAATGTGCTTGCCATGGTTACTATTATACGATTACACTATTATAGTACGATGTTGGTGTTAAATTACACAGGGGCAGGGCAACACGTGGCTAGGAGGGGAGGGTAGGAAGTATCCAATCCAATGTTAATAATAAAATGCATTTTAAATTCTCTTGTAGTCTGACAAGATATCAAAGATAATTACATAATTAATAAAAATAAAAAAAAAATTAACTCCTACTTAAGGATGACGCACTAATCGAAAATTGAGAAATAAATTCCGTGAGTGGAAGTTGTACATTTTTCTCTTTGTAAATTTTAATTAAATCAGCTCGAAAAACAAAACCACAACAAATAGTGAGGGTCAAAAGAACTAAAAGTCCACATGGAAGGGAAGGTTTTGCGATAAGCGCAAATCTCTATTAAGTAAGAGAACAATAAAAGCCTTATCACATTAATATGAATGAATGTTTTGGAATTTATGCTACGAATATGGATCATAAAAATCATAGTGGTATATTGTTTCGATATATTAAATAGTTACTTAATTAACTTTTTTCAATAAAAAGATTTTTTAAATTAGCATTAAGTTACCATACATCTTGGTTAAAATATCGTTAAGTTTCGGATAATGTATAATGTATTATTATACGGTTCGCGGAACTAAAAAAATAAATAATAAGATCCATTGGGTTTTTTTTATTTTTGAGAAAAAAAAAACAAGTGGGAAAGGCTATATCCCGTTACTTATTTAAATATATATACAATATTTTTATTGCATATATATATACTTTATAGTATCGGAAATGCTTTCTTCTCCCTGTTACATACATTGCAACGAATACAATATACCTTTTTACTTATTTTTTTAAGTAAGGGGTATAAAAATATAGTATGTGCATTTATTTTCTTGTCATAGCAAACACTTGACCAACTGTAGATACACAGGTACCACCCCCTTTCATTTGTGTTGATCAAGTATTCTTTGCGACCAAACGATCCCTATGCAAGGGAAAACAAGTCACGATGGCATTTTGCCATTCACGATGACGTTGTGTTAATGAAGATGATGACGATGATCATCATGATGATGATGACGTAATCTATTATTAGAAGATAAGCATTTAGGGATGTACTATAAGTGAAATATGTACATATTATTCTCGAACATTTCTCTCCTGCATCACTGGACAAACGTACATTTCTGTTATCTTGTGAAATTACCAGTCTAACAACCATAAAAGTTGGAAAGTTGTTTCCAAACAACCTACATTTGTTTGTATGTACATTATTTGCTGACCTAGCACCACCTCCTCATTGTACTCCCCCCCTTCTATCCTATCGCTACAATCATGACAGTGCGAAAATTACCTATAGGCTATTTGTAACACAAGCAAAAGCCGGCAAAAACCAAATGAAATTCGATAAGTAAGAGGATAGGTACGTGCGTAGAAGCGCGAGCCGCTTAACAATAGTTATTGCACAACAAACGTAAAAACCTATGTATGTATGTATGTACATAGGTAGGAAAGTTTAAGTTAAGAGAGATAGGGATACATACAGTAAACTTGATAAAAAAAAAAAAAATAAAAGCTGCCATTGTGGCTTATCGCGTTGCCAACTGATTTGTAAAAAGTTATCGAATTACAACAACGACAGACTGGGCTTACCTCTAAGGGGCTTAACTTTGCGCACCGGTTGCTGGTACATGGCCTGTCTATCGCAGTGCGGATGATTAAAGGGCGGCACATTGATACCAGTGTCACTGGTTGAACTTTCAACAGAAGATCGGCCCTGCTGACTAATGTTGCGTGCATTTCTGCCAGGTGATTGAGAGCTGCGTTTGGTACCACTCTTCTCTGCACCACTTTGGATTGTTGACTTCATATTTGTCAGATTTCTTCGTTGTTGTAGTTGTGAATTTGAATTGAACGTGTAGTGTGAATTATTTGCAGCTATTGTCGCAGCTGACGTAAATATCGTCGAATGCTGGCGAACCAAAGTTATAGAAAATCTTGAATTCCACAGTGTGAGCGACATTTTGTATATATGTATGTACGCCTAGGGCACGTTCCTTTTTCGCACAAGATTCTTTTATACTTTACAACTGCAGTTTAACTTTCCAAGTATTGTAAATTCACAATTTGTTTATGGCGTAGCGCCTTCCAAGCAAAGTTATAAACTATTTAACGAAAACAGAGACACAAAAAACGCGACGTCGTCGTCGTCAAGCGGCAGCACAACACTTGGAATGATTGGAAAGCTCTGGCAGCGGCGCTCACCACGTAACAGCAGCAGAGCTCTTGAATGCGAATGCGCGATGAAAAGAGAATGCGATGAAGCTGACGGCTACTATAGGGTCGCCGAGTTGCTTGGTCAATAAATTAATCCGTTGTGCCAAGAACAATCAACATAATTTGCGTAAATATTTAAGACTGGAAAGAGCAACAGTTGGTTGCTTTGACAGGGTTGTCACATATTCAATTTCTACTGAAATAAACTTAAGAATTGTTGCTACTTTTTCGATTAGCTGGTAACTCTGTCAGCTGCCGCCACCGGCCGCTTGTCTAATAATAATAAGTGTGGAAAAAGAGAGCACGTTCGCGATAAACGCATTTAAAATTATTGTAGCCACTCATTGCCACCAATCGCCTCGAGGAGCAGCAGTACGAAAGTTTTGCCGCCTGTGTCAGTTGTAAAGCTTCAACACTTTATTGTGCTCGTTGCTTAATCTCAAGTACAAATACACGATTAGATTTCCTGACGAAATAGTGATTCGGTGGGCATTTAACAATTTACAGCAACAACACTAATATATTCAGTAGACAGGATGAAATCCATTTTAATAACGGGATGCAATCGTGGCTTGGGATTGGGTCTGGTGAAGGCATTTAATTCGTTGCCGGAGCCGCCACAGCATCTTTTTGCAACTTGCCGCAACTTGGAGCAGGCCACAGTAAGTTCTGGCAAGTCATGTCGCAATAATGGTGACTCATACACGCCCATTTGTCAAAGACATCACCGACACTGACATCGAAACTACTCGAATAATTAAAAATTGCAACAACAGTAATCCAAAACGAGACAGACAGCGACTAATATGTATTCTAGTCTTCTGGCATCACCACCATTGCTACTCACCTTTACCTTCGACGGGCGCCATGTTTTGCAGTTTGTGCAAGTGTTTTAGACTAACGAACAGGACCAGCAGAAATTTCCAAATATTGTTGTTAACTTTTCAGTTAAATTGGAGACGAACACTTTATGCGGAAGTGCAAGAGCAACACAAATATCAAATCAATTGGTCGAATAACAGTAACCAGTTACTCCGCGCTACAATCTCTCGCTAGCGAACGCAAATGCGAAATAAGCGGTAAACTTTTTGCAATTGCTTTTATGTTTTCGGCGGATGGTCGCTTCGACTTTGCTGCTCGTTTTCCAGTTATGGAAATCACAGTCTATCTATCGACCGACCTCCACAATCTACCGACCGTTCGAAGCTAAAAATTGGACATGGCGCCACAATTTAAATACAATATTAAATTTTCTTAATATTTGTATAGTTTGGCAATAAGATTTTAATTCATAACCAATTTTATTCGGAAATTTGGGAGCCACGGCAGACTCACGTTTCGAAACTGTGGCGCTCCCATTTGTTTGTCTTCCGAAACACAAATGCGCCACCTAAGGGTTTGTTTGACGTGTCCACTTAGACACATGGACAAAACAGAAAACACTACAACGAGTAATATAAATATTTCAAATAATATTGATTTTTTAGGAACTGAACGACCTGGCCAAAAAGCATTCCAATATACACGTACTTAAATTTGGTAAGCGAATGCACATATTCTGTTTGTTATTCACTCTTCAGGCAGTCGCATTTTATTTCAGATTTGAAAAACTTTGACGAGTACGAAAAGCTGGTTGGAGAAATTGCTGACATTACGAAAGATGTCGGACTTAATGTGCTCTTCAACAATGCTGGCGTTGCAACCAAGTCTGTGCGCCTTGGCGCCACTAAGCACGAGGATCTGACCAATACGCTTCAGATAAACACTGTGTCACCCATTATGCTGGCCAAAGCCTGTTTGCCGCTGCTGAAGAAGGCGTCGCTGGTCAATGAGGCTCACGGCATGGGTGTGAACCGTGCTGCCATCATCAACATGAGCTCAATACTTGGCTCTATACAGTCAAACGCGGATGGCGGCATGTTTGCGTACCGTACTTCCAAGGCTGCCCTCAATGCAGCCACCAAATCGATGAGCATCGATTTGCGGGATCAGAAGATACTTTGCGTCAGTCTGCATCCCGGATGGGTGCGCACTGACATGGGTGGCAAAAATGCGCCCCTCGACGTGACCACGAGTACCAAACAGATCGTTGACACCATTTACAAGCTGAACGAGTCGCACAACGGTGGCTTCTATCAGTACGATGGTGCTCTGCTACCCTGGTAAGGGGGCTTCTTTCAAGCTTTATATACGTACATGCATAATTTGTATCAATCTATGTATATTTATGTTGGTGCTTAAACAAATGTCTAGAAACCACATGCAATGTGTACAAGAGACAATGTGTAGAACGAATCCCTTCGCCACATCAGAACGGGGGCTGTGGCGGTGGTTGCACACTGTTTTCATTGCCGTTCATGGGATAGGCAACGCGTTTCCTCAGGTCAAGTCGGGGACGTCTATTGCTGGAATTGTTAGCACCGTCTGCGTGAATTGGAGGCGGGTCGTTCCAGCCGGGTGTGAGAGATCCTAACAGTCGGAGAAAATGAAAGTAATACGTGGTGCTGCACATCGAAGAGCTTTCTGTTTTGGCTTACCTGGAAAGGCGCCTGTGGGTGCAATGTTTTGGCCCATTGGTGGTGGTGGCTGTAGCGGCTGATTTGCGGGTGGTGGCGACGGTGTCATGTTTTATAGTTTCTTAATGTAACGTTGCAAATACGTAGTGTGTTTACCTGTCTGTTTACAAATTTCTATCAGCTGTCATTGAGAACCAGCCTGCCAACTAGATTAATAGTAATATTATCGAATGATTTTTTTTTATCGTTTTCTTCAAGTATTACGCCCAGCAAACTTCACGCGAGTCAAAATCTGCGCGCAGCCATCTTCACGTGTCCGCAGATTTGTGTGCAGCCAACTTCATGAGCAAGCGCTGAATAGCGCCCTTAATTTGAATTTAAACGTTAATTTAATTAAGCAACACTTACAATTTGTATTGCTTTCAAATTTCATTGAATGTCATAAATATACAGCTGGCTTTAATTATCTCACACAAAAATCGATATAATGAGCTTTTAAGGTGTCGTTATTCATAGTGCTGTGAGGAATGTTATAAAATCCAGTTTAGCTAAATAATAGTAAAAATTAAGTAACATATTAAATTTATAATAAATTTGTATTAAATTTTTAGAGTAATTGTGTGCTGTTTCTCTGGTTTCTTACAATAGCCGCTGTCACACGCACAAGAGTCTTGAGTCTAATCTTGTGCAGTGGCCAGCAGCTGCAATAAGCACCTCTCGAATTCGAATTCGCTTCTCCATCATTTCACATTTGCACTCAACTGTATCACCAAAGACTTTTGACTGGCTGTCACCTATTTGAGAATTTCGGTATGTGTGTTGCTTAAAGGACTCCCCTATTGGCATATTTAATGCGATTTCGTTAGTGTTGAATTAATGATGAGATAGAGTCCCAACATATGCTTTGGTTCAGAATTCCAAGTGTCCAAGTGACCCTGTTGTGGTACTGTTTTGAATATTTGATTTTCTTACTGTTGCCGTTGTTGTTGTTTTCATTGTTAGTGTTGCCAACAATTTGTCTTTTGACTGCACTCGGTCGTAATGTTTATTGATTTTAAATTTTCAAACTTCTCCGCATAAATAATAAACGCATTAGTTTTTCGCCCAAAAAAATTCAGCACTGCATTTACATTCCCGCCTATAAGTAGGCTATGCATTTATTTGACAGTTGCGCAAAAAGTATGCCACATCAAATTGTGCATATGCCGCTTAGTTGGATTCTTGTTCGTTATTTGTCAACATAATTCGCACTGATAAAAAAAATAATAATACAAAAAAAAATGATCAAACAATATTGCATATTTTCTAGCATAATTTGTATCCTTGTGTCATTCGAATGGGTTTGATTCACTTGTAAAAAATATTTATGTTTATTTACATATTTCAACAATATTATTATTTAGATATGCAACTGTGTTGTTGTTTCTTTTCTCAGTTGTTGTTGTTGTTGTTGGTATCGTGTGTGTAGTTTAAAATATCGTTGTTGTTGCTGCTGCTAGTTGCTGTTGTCGTTTAATTAACAATATTTTACTGAGACAATGTTCAGGCCGCCAGGTCGCTTTTATAGTTGCAGGTGAACCACGTCGCCGTCGATGCGTCGCGCCGTTGACGTCGGCGTCGTCTTTGCCGTCAGCGTCGCATCCCTCAAGCTACATAGTTGCCGTTGTTGTTTGTGTTGTAGACATATTTTTTAAACTGCTTGTTGGGCAGCATATGAAGACACCCACACACACACACACCCACACCCACACACAGATACACGCAGCGGACAGTGGCCAAGCCAGTGCGAAGTCTTACATGTGTGTGTGACTTTATAATATTATTAGACGGTATTAGTGTGTGGCAGCCCCTATTTCTTGACCGGGTAATAGCAACACACGCAATCAACGACGAGTCGGCTGTGTGTATGTGTGAGTGCTAAACTAAAAGTCGTTGCCTACTTTTATGTGGCAGTCGAATGCACACTTGCTACAAATCAAAAAAAAAAATAAAGAAGAAAAAAACGTATATAATGAACAGAAAATTAAATGTAAGGGAGAAGCGATTGCAACAAATGCGACACATTTGAATGAGAGCGAAAAAAATCATTGAGGCAGGCTTTGCGTTCGGAGCAAGAGGAAGAAGCCCAGTGGAACAGGGAACAGGCAGGCCACGAAATATGATACCGTTACGAGCTATGCAATTGCAACTCCACTTGCAACAATACCAATTCTCAATTCCGATTCCGATTTCGAATTCCGTGTAGGGTTGTTTTCTTTTCTTTGTTTTTAAGTGCAGAAAAGGGGATTGGGGGAGGAAGGGCTAACAAAGGGGAGGGGGAAGGTTTACAGCACACAATCAGTGAATATATGGTGCCGTGTTCCATGAGAGGGCGTTACAAAAATTAAATAACATTGTTCTCTGCATGCAAGTGACACCTTTTACCGCCCGCCCCCCGTGGCAGCGTCGATATTCCCGTTGGCCGATCACTTGTATGGCATCGCTGTTTGGAATGCTTCGCTGCGCTGCGCCCGTACAACGGGGCCTCTGTCCGTGTGGGGAATCTCAACAAGGTAACTAGCAGGCAGAAGCTTAAAACAGCAACAACAACAACAACCCATCGAGGGCAATCGAGGGTCGCTGGTGGGCTGATGGGTCGGGTGGCGAGCAGCGGCGCGGCGCTTAGGGAAAATGGCGCGTATCGAGTGACAGATTGTCTGCGGTAAAGAGGCCAACAGCTCCGGACAACAACGGCCAGTGTCGAGCTGTTCTTATTGTTGTTCTTCTGTCATGTTGCTCTTGTTGTTGTTGCTCTTGTGAAACCATAATTTTCTAAGCCGACGGCAGTCAAACACATTTACATACATACCCTCCCACACACTTACATATATATACATAAATAGTTGCTTGTATGAACATATGTATATATTCTAGTTGCATGTGTTTAAGTGCAGCTAGCAACACTTTTTGACACCTTCTTTCTGTTATTTATGTATGCATCCGCCATGTACTCGCGTTTATAACTCTCCTCAAACTAACGACAACAGATTTTTGTTCATGGACCATATTCCTTATATGTTTCCAATCAAAACTAATCGGAACAGTCAAGATTTAAATAATCTAAGGCAAGGGCGTCGGCAGGGGGGGAGGGCCTCCCCTATATTCAAAACTTTAAATTATTTAGCTTCCGAAATACAACCAGAGTAATTTTTTTTGATGTGAAAACGGAAAAATAAAATTTGGTTCCCCCCTATTGAAAAGCTGCCGACGCTTTTGAACTAAGGTACACTGCACTATGGGGCGAAATCCGAAAGATCGAATATTTAGTCTTTTTATCAAATTATTAATATTACTATTTTATTTGTGTTAACATCTTAAGAAAGATTCAAACTGTAAAGTTCAGTATCAAAAATTTTATATAACAGACCAATGTTAAGCCTAACAGCTGTTAAAGTCAGCTGTTGCTTTCGAAAAGCACGTGCGTTAACATTGCAATATTTTTGCGGCTCTCAAGGGCTAGAAATTTTTTTATAAAATTTAAAATGAATACCAAACCCGTATATTTTGTACTATGTGTTGGATGTATTAGAATTCTGTATTTGTGCGTGTTCTATTACTATTTTGTAAAATTAGATAATTCTTTGAAAGCTTATTTCTTGGAAAGAAATATCAACTTTGCGGAAGAATTTAGCAAAGGTGCTAAACGAGGCTTAACTTACGTCCACCTGTATGTCGTAGATCCATTTATTGTAATTAAAAGGCAATTTGTCTCATTGTAAGCAATTTGCGACAATCTGCGACGTTACCTCACCATTTTCCAATGCTGATTTCCTCATTGGTCGTATGAGGTATTTGACCAGTTTTAAGGTATTTATTAATAACTCGAAAATAACTTCGATATTTTGAGGCGGTTTTTTTTTCTAGTGTTATGTTTACCCATAAAAATTTTTTTTTTGGAAAAGTGGGCGTGTCAAAATCCCCGCCCCAATTTTTTTTTTTTTTAATTTTATGCTCACAACCATCTATAAGAGCTTGTTATTTGGAACAAAAATTATAAGCTTACTTGTTAACGATAAAAAAAAAAATAAATTTAAGGGCGTAGGTGGTGACACGCCCACTTTTCCAAAAATGTTTTTGAGGGTGTACATAACATAAATAAAAAAACCACATTCAAAAATCGAGCTTATTTTAAAAGTAATTAATAATTATTCGATTTTTCGGATTTCGCCCCATAGTGCACTGAAAGAAAAAACAAGTTCGTTCGTACTTAAATCAAGAATTTCTGGTGTCAAAAGTCCTGAAAATTCCAAGTAGATCCAAGCACGAAATTATAAATTTAAGAGCGGATTTAAAATTGTAATTAAAGAATTTCATTTAAAGAATTTTCTGAGCTCTATATACTTAATCGCGTACATATGTATGTATATAGATAAATCTACTTTTAGATCACCTTAGCTAAAGAACGAAAAGTTCCGCTGTTAAGAGCTTTTATGCTTAAAATGGAATCTAAATACACTTAAATTATTTTTGTATTATAATTGAATTTGCAATAAGTATTATGATCATAATCATCAGCGTTGGTATTATAAACTTTCAGTTATTGTGAAAGTAAGTAAACAATTATCCTGTTCCCGCTTGGGAATTCTTAGCAAGCGAAGAAAAAAAAATATGTAAGAAATGTAGATTTTAATTTAAGATTTGCCAAACTTGTTTTGTGAGTCCAGCCAGAGTTTCAAACGTACTTAACTATTTTATTTTAATCAGGATTAATCTTGTCTAATTGTCTATAATTGCAGAACAATAGGTATATAATTTTTTTCTTATTTAATTAATATAATTTAATTTATTTATGTAATAATTGAATTTGTTTAGCTGCAAAACATTTAAAAGAAATTGGCGCGAAAAAATAAAGCTTACTCGACAACTCTAGCAATTGTCTGTCATTAGTCTGGCAGCTCTTCGTGAAAAATGTTTTCACAAATTGCACAATAAGTTAACAGTTTTTTTAGGTAAAACTTGATTTACCTCAAAAGACCTATTTTTTTTAATGCTTACTTTAAAGAAAACTGAAGTGGTTCCATATGTTTTTTTTAAATACCTTACTTCGAATTCTGACTAAAAAATGTGGCATCGCTGACCCTGACTTCCAAAATCTAAATCGGACCTGTGGTCGCTGTGAAATTGAAGAGAAATTCAAGCGAAAGCAATTTCTATGGCACCCCCGTATATTTAAGAATGAAACAATTTTAGATAAATAAAAAAATGTACATAAACATTAGAGTGCATCGATTTGTATGGGCCCGAAAAAATGGTAACCCATTTTCATAATCAATGATCAATTCTAAGATGTTTTCACCAAGTAATCCTAGATCTGAAATGAATTCCTGGTCCGCGCTTTTGAGCTGAAAAATTCATTTTTTCGAACATTTATATTTTGGGTGTTTATGGTCCGATGCTGACAAACTTGGTGTCAATACTCTTTTTAGGACCAGGACTTTTAAAATTCCATAGAACATAAGGACGAAATGTCCTTTAAACATAATTTTCATCCTTGGAATGACGATTTCGCGATTCGTCTCTATGTTAAAAATGTAGTCAGAATTAAAACTATTTTTTGGACCAAACAATTTATTTTTCCTTGAACCTGTATTTTTTATTAACAGAAAATATACAAAATATTTTATAAAAAGTGTATTAATGCCATACCTGTTAAATAATGATTAGTAATCATAATCATTAGTAATTAAATTACTTTTGTTCAAAAGTCGAACCAATGATTAAATTACGATTATTTTCGGTTTTGCCCAATTATTTAATGATTACGATTAGAAAAAATCAAAAAAAAATCTAAAATTATTACGATTATTCAAAATAATCAGAAAAAATCAAAAATAATCAAAAATAATCGTTTCTGTGTATTTCGGATTATTATTGATTTTTCCTGATTATTTCTGATTTTTTCGATTTTTTTAGATTATTTTTGACTATTTGGTAAAAAAAAAACAAATTATTTTAAATTTTCACAATCAAAATAGCCACCAAATATTATTAAACATTTCAATTATTCAGAAAATCCACTAAAATAAATTCTCTTTTTACACAAAAAAATTCGTCAAAGCAAATTTTTCAACACGACAGGAGAATCGAACCTAAACATTAAAAATTAAGAGTATAACAGGTCAGCAACTCTAACTAGTGAGCTACGAAAACATTCTAGCTGCCCCCTTTTTTCTTCTGAATTTAACTGCTTTAGGCAGCAAAAAAGGCAACTATAATCAAAAGCTTTGGCTGCTTTGATTGGGAAAATTTAAAATAATTTGGTTTTTTTTACCAAATAGTCATAAATAATCTAAAAAAATCAGAAATAATCAGAAAAAATCAAAAATAATCCGAAATACACAGAAATGATTATTTTTGATTATTTTTGATTTTTTCTGATTATTTTGAATAATCGTAATAATTTTAGATTTTTTTTTGATTTTTTCTAATCGTAATCATTAAATTATCACAAATTTTTCAACAGTGAATTATATAATCACTACGATTATTTCTAATAAATAATCTAATTGATTAGTAATTCTAATCGAAATTTAACAGGTATGATTAATGCCAATTTTTGTAAGTTTTTTTTTTTCGTTTTTTTTTTTTTTATGTAAAAAATAGATAAAATTTTATTTTATACTTTTACATTTTAAAAAAATTTGTAATTTTTTTGGAAAAAATTTAAGTGAAACAAAATATTTTAGACTTTAGACCCCTAATTTCTTTGGCAAACCTTCTTAGAATTCGTCGTAGATTTCGATATTGACAACCTTTTTGTAGTGAAAAAAATTGACAAACCCAAATGTACATATTAGAGGTCTGCACAAATGTACTCAAAACATGAGTCCAATTGAATGCAACTGAATGATGCTGAATGAGTTGAATGCAAGGCATACTACGATTGAATGCGTTTGAGTGAAGTTTTGTTCCAAACGTTCGGCATTCATACTAGAGGCTTGCACGAATACATTCGTTCAGGACTACTTCCAAAATATTCTAAATACCGATATGTTTGATACCGTAAAATTTGCTTCAAACGAACAAAAAAATGCAAACACAAAGTGTGCTTGGTTTTAAATCGTTTGGTATAACAAGCATCAGCAAACAAAAACAAAAATCGGACGAGCACGATGAAACGACAGCAAAAGCAAACGAAAAAAAATATGTTAAAATATGGTAGTACTTCAGAGTTGATTTCAAGTCAAGCACTATTATAATTTTATTTCTCGAATTTAATACTGTGTCATTAGCTGAAAACAATAGAAGCGAATACTCATATCTGCTCCTTAACTTAAACAAAAATGATAAACTCACGTGAAAATTGCAGTAACTGAAGAGTTTAAGATTTTACAGTGGTAGAAAACACACAAAGTCCATTTTTCACTACTGTTCAAAGTTAGCTGAAAAATGTTGGGCATTCCAGCCAGTAGTGTCCCTTCCGAGAGGGCTTTCTCACAGACAAGATTTTTAATTTCGGAGAAGAGAAGCAATATGGCAAAAAACTCCGATATGGTAAAAAAATAATGTTTTTAAATTAAATTTAAAAAAAAAAATTATATTAAATTATTTGTAATTTATTGTTAATATTTTCTTTTTTTTTCGAATAAATATATATTTGGTTTTTGTTTTACTTTTTAAAGAATTTTTGAATTTTATTAACAAATCCATTTGAATGGTACTCGATATTACAAGTACAAAGTTGTTTTTGGTTCTTTATTTGTTTCTATTCAAATGTTCCGGAACTTCAAGTCTGTGCAAGCATCCCGATTTTTAATGTATGAACATGATGCTTACTTTATTCTATTCGGACAGCTGAGTTGGCTGTGATACCGGTCAATATGAGTGTATGAATGTCTCGTTTGCTGTTTGGAATGGATTCGTCCAAGACTCAAATTCATACGAGATGAGTTCGAATGAACTATGAGGTAAAAACTATAGATGACATTGGCATTGTCAAACAAATTCGAATTACTCGAATGTGTTATTTCTGTTTAGATGTTTCTTACGACTTATCGCAAAGACGGATGGAAAAATTAACGCACAAGATCAAGCCGCTAATAAGCCTGGCTTGGTGGCATACATATCCATAAAGATTTCTCTCCGCTTTTGCACAAAAAAATTTGCAAAATATTTTTTCTACCAGCAACCGTGAAAGAGTATTTTAAGACGCTCGAAATTTGATAGCTGGAAAACTTTGTGTGATTGACACCAAACCAGACAACGTTAACAGAATAATGATTCTACATTCAAATATGGATTAATCACATACATATATGTATGTAAATAATTATTCTATACTTATAAAATTAAAAGTGTGTTAAAATAGCTTCAAGTCATTATTTCAATTTCTGAAAAATAAATTGATTTTTTTCCTTTAAACAAAGTGCTTATAGTTCATCATATTATTGCAGAACGTTTTTATAAATAAAATGTTTCGAATGAACACAAACTAAATTCAGTTTCTCTGTCATTCACACTCAAGCCTCTTCGTTTGAATGCTGGCCTACTGAGTCTCACACGAGCTCTTCATTCAGTCAAAGTTTCAAGTTCGAATTCATATTCACTCATTCATTTTGAGTGTGAACGCTTCATTTGTCATTTTGAGTGCATTCATGACCCTAGTACATATAGTACATACATATATTGAAATTTGAAAATAATTTTTTTCACCTTTAGCTTTTTAACTATATACTTTAGATATACCTTTTCAACGATATGTAGATCATATTTGTAGTTTCTATCGTTTGTGGGGGTTTAAATTTTAGCGGGTTTTTAGCGATTTGATCCAAACAGACAAACAAACTTTACATACAGACTGGCTTTTCATTTCAATTTCGGAGGGCCACTAAAAATTTTAAAATTAATTATCTTTTGAACCAGTGGTCGGATTTCGATGATCGAGGTGTCATTCGACGACTATTTTTTATTAGAATAGTAAAAATTAAAACAAAATGTCTAAAGGCTCCAACAACCCCAAATGCCCCTCCCACTTACACCTGTTCATCTCATGAACAAGGTGAGTTTCCGAAAGTCTTAGTATGCTCATTTGTTAGTTCAATTTATACCTTTCGACTGTCCTGATCAAACAGTCATAGCGAATTTTCCAGTCTATTCTTTCGTGCTGCTTTCGTCACTAGCGCGGACTTCCGTCCGCAGTTATGGGATGTTATTAGGGGAAGATGAAAAATAAATAGATTGAAAGAAATCAGCTAAAAGATTAGAAGCATTAGAGTCATAACTTACTTTATAAGAATTAAGGAAAAAAAATTAAGGCTATGAGGAATTTCTACGTTTAGAATTAACGAAGGAAAAAATTGTTTGGGATCCCGCGCGAATTGATTTTCGCAACGAATGAGATACATTTCATAGCACTGATAATTATTAATAGAAAAGTTAGCTTTAGCTTTTGAATATTTGAAATGTCTTAATAAGATGTAGTCAACTTGAACTTCATAAAATACTTTGATTTTATTTTTTAAAATAACTACATGGAAAGATCTAGTGACAGTAGCACTAGACAAACTATTAACAAAGACAAGATCCAGTATCCTGTTAAGATTATTCGATATGGAGTTAATTTGAAAAACAAGAAGATCAATTATTCCATCTAAGAACTCATGCTGACCAGAGGGAACTAAATAGTTTAAGTCATTAAAAAATTACCAGGAGATATTTGACAGGTTGAAGCCACCTACAACGACAAATAGTACGTCTTTGTCAAGCACAAAGCTAGAAGTTTCATTTAAACTACATAGATGTTGCATAAAGAATTGAATATCAGATGAAGGTGGTATATACGAGCAAGAAATAAATACGGAACATGACGGAAAAGTAATCTTTACGGCAACAAATTCAATATTGTCATAAGTAGAAACATTATTAATTTCGGACTGAAAAGAGGATTTAACAGAAATTAAAACACCACCTCCAAGCCGGTCATTATATCAAATAATTATTTGAAATGGTAGAATTAAGCCAAGTTTCTGAGAATGCAATGATGTCAGAATCGAAAGAAATATTGAAATTAATTTGGTCAAGTTCTACTTTTTGAGGAGGCCAAATTTTGGGTTGTACATAATCGAAAACGAATCGGAAGAGACACTAATTTTAAATAAAGAAATCTCTCTAGGCTTAGAAAAATTTAACTTTCCAATAGAAACATTTGCTGATGATTGACTAGCAGACACAGATTCAGATGTTGTGTCCGCAGACAGTATAGATATGAAAATCTGCTTACGAGGGGCAACAACTGTTAACAGAGACGGCGGAGACAACATAGGTGATGTTAAAAGAAGACTGTTGCGTCGACCTGAAGGGGCTTTAGTTCAATTAATTCTAACATCGGGCACTACAGTAGTTGACGTACCCGGTAAAGGAGCCCTGTTGTGGCAGATACGGGAGAGGGCACTTGTGCCAAAGGAGTAAAAGGAATTGTAGAGGCTACTGGAGGTGTAGTAGCCAATGAAGAAGGTGTAGAAGCTAAGAAAGGGGAAGAAACCTCATTTCATATGTATAATCATCAGCCGCCTAAAACACGCTAAGATTACGTCAAGCCTGAGCAAATAATATTGGCAAGATCAAAAATAATTCAAATTGATGGAATATTAACATAAGAGATAATTGAGTCTAATGAAATGGAATATCTGAAGTGGGATTCAAGTTTCGAAATGCATTTAGCTAGCTGATTCTAAGGAGTTGTGAGACCCGCAAAGGGATTTATGTTACGACATCAACAATAATTTGCTAATACGATTTACCTTATGTCTTAACTTAATTTAACTTGATGTTTAGTCAATTGTGGTTACTCCAGTTCTTTTTCCTCCTCATCTCTGCAGCTCCTGCAGAAGTCATTGTAGCGGAAGTTTAGTCTTTGGGCATGAATGCCAATGACCGGTCAGAGAACGGATAACGAGAGAGCAGTCGTACCTGCTGAGATTACACAAAGCTGTACGTTGTATACTTACTCTGTTGAGAAAAATGATTTTTTTTAAAAAAAGGACAAACGAAAAATGAGTACTAATTTTTTACTTAATCGGGAAATCCATGTTTCTCTAGATATTTAATTACCTACTCTAATTTTCTAGTAGTTAACTCCCAGTATTATAATTATACTTACAACGGTGTAAGCTTGAATTCTCTGAAGATCTTAAGCAATTCTACAAATTCGTAAACTCTAAACGTAAAGCTGCATCATTACCATCTTCTGTTGTTTTCAACAATAACTTATAAAAAAACCTCTCTACGAGGTAAAAGTCTAGTGACGAAAACATTTTCATGCCCCAAAATTTCTGATATCCAATTTTGTGACGAAAAATATTAAATTTTACACATGAATTATTAAACAAAAATGTTTGTCACTGGCACTGCGCTAAAAAGTACTATTTATTAGGTATGAAAAATTAAGCGCAATGTGCCCAGTGACAAAAGTTTTTGTTTAATAATTCATGTGTAAAATTTAATATTCTTCGTCACAAAGTTGGATATCAGAAATTTTGGGGCATGAAAATGTTTTCAGAAATTTTTTAATAAGACATCGGAAATTTTGACAATTGAAATATTTTTTTACAGTGTAACTTTTTCAATCGGTGTTTATTGTTTGTACAAGCAAAAACAAACTGTTTGGCAACACTGTTTCTCTTTACTAACACACATGCCAACATGCCAAGCGCAAAATCCATCAGCACTCTCAAACCCAGGCTGCTATGACACTTTGTTGCTGCTGTCCTATTCCAATTCAAAGTAAAACGTATATATTCAGTGAACAGGTTATATCTTCCAAACCAATCATCAAAACTCTATGTATGATATCACTGCGGACGGCAGTCCGCGCTAGTGACGAAAGCAGCACGAAGGGTGCGAAAGGCGACTAGCATATATACACAGGAAGAATGGAAAATTTGCTATGACTGTCCGATCAGGTCGAGTTATATACCGATCGAAAGGTATCAATAAAACTTACAAATGTGCATACTAAGACTTTTGAAAACTCACCTGGTTCGTGAGATAAACAGGTGTAAGTGGGAGGGGCAAAATTTAAATGATTGGAGCAAATGGGGCCGTTGGAGCCTTTCTGAATTTTTTTATAATTTTTTACTATTCTAATCAAAAATACGCGTCGAATGACACCTCGATCCTCAAAATCCGACCACTGGTTCAAAAGATAATTAATTTTGAAATTTTTAGTGGCCTTCCGAAAATGAGATGAAAAGTCAGTTTGTCTGTTTGTTTGTTTGTTTGGATCAAATCGTTAATTTAGCTTAAAAGTTTGACTGAGGACTTGTTCCCACTTAAAAATCTAGAAACGTTTGTTCTACCACTTTTTCGAAAAATCGCTAGTTTAGCGGGAAATCGCTAAAAACCGCTTAAATTGAATCCCCCATAGCATCCAAACGATAGAAGCTACAGATGTGAAATATACATTGTTGAAAAGGTATTTTGAAGGGCTTTTAGTCATACCTTCAAAGTTTTTTTTTTAAGTAAAAAGGTAAACAGCTACAGGTGAAATAAGGTATTTTTTCCCACATTTTAGCGATTTAAGAAAAATCTACACATCAAATCACCTAAAAATATGTTATATGTTATAGGCAATTTTATTCCGCGTCTTTTGACATATAACACATATCTGTCAAAATTCGTTTGGGCAAGATATTACATATTAACTGAATATACCTTTTACCTTTACACTACTGCTTGTACATATGCAGTATGCACACTGCTTGCAGCGTAATGCGGAAATAAACTGCTTGCAAGTGGTGAATTCTTTTAGCGGCAGATAAATCATTTTATAATCAAAAATATAGAAACGTTTGTTTTACGACTTTTTCGAAAAATCGCTAGTTTAGCGGGAAATCGCTAAAAAACGCTAAAATTGAAACCCCCATAGCATCCAAGCGATAAAAGCTACAGATGTGATCTATATATCGTTGAAAAGGTATTTCAAAGGGCTATTAGGCATATTTTGAACTTTTTTAAGTTAAAAGGTAAACAGCTACAGGTGAAATAAGGTATTTTTTCCTACATTTTGGCGATTTTGAGAAAACGCTAGTAATGATTTTTTCTAATTTTGCATGTATGTTTGTAAAAGGAACTAGTGTTGCCAGACAGTTTGTTTTTCTTGTACAAACAATAAACACCTTTTGACAAAGTTGTACCGTCAACAAATATTGCAATTTTCAAAATTTCTGATATATTACTCAAAAATTTCTGATATCTTATAAAAAAAACCTCTTTACGAGGTAAAAGTCTAGTGACGAAATCATTTTCATGCACCAAAATTTCTGATATCCAATTTTGTGACGAATAATATTAAGGTTTACTTATAAATTACTAAAAAAAAATATTGTCACTCGGCACTGCGCAAAAAATTAATATTTATTAGGTATGAAGAAATTAGCGCAATGACAATATTTTTTTTTAGTAATTTATAAGTAAACCTTAATATTATTCGTCACAAAATTGGATATCAGAAATTTTGGTGCATGAAAATGATTTCGTCACTAGACTTTTACCTCGTAAAGAGGTTTTTTTTATAAGATATCAAAAAACGCGAAATTTTACAAGCTCAAACATATTGAAAATTAAAAAAATCGTTAGCGGCGTTTTCTCAAAAACCGCCAAAATGTGGGGAAAAATACCTTATTTCACCTGTTGCTTTTTGCCTGTGTACTTTAGAAAAAAAGTTTGAAGGTATGCTTAAGAGCCCTTCAAAGTAGCTTTCCAACGACATATAGTTTATATCTGTAACTTTTATGGTTTTGACACTATATCGAAAAAGTCGTAGAGCAAACGTTTCTAGATATTTGATCGGGAACAAGTCTTCATTCAAACTTTTAAGCTAAATCTACAATTTGATCCAAACAAACAGACAAACAAACAGACTGACTTTTCATCTCGTTTTGAGAAGGGCACCAGAAATTTCAAGGTGTCATTCGACGCGTATTTTTGACTATTATAAAAAAAAATCAAAAAGGCTCCAACGGCCCATTTTCTCCAATCATTTAAATTTTTCACCTCCCACTTACACCTGTTTATCTCACAAGCCAGGTGAGTTTCTAAAAGTCTTAGTATGCACATTTGCAAGTTAAATTGATACCTTTCGATTGGTACATAACTCGACCTGATAGGACAGATATAGCAAATTTTCCATTCTTCCTGTGTATATATGCTAGTCGCCTTCGCACCCTTCGTGCTGCTTTCGTCACTAGCGCGGACTGCCGTCCGCAGTGATTCAAGCTAATACTGCTCAATCCATAGCAGATTTTTTTGCCGACTTTTTCCAAACTACATACTCTACGAGTAGTCCCCGTGCTGGCCAGTCTTACCCCAATAAGTTAAGCTATTTTAACTGTATTTACAGCCCTCTAATCACAAAAAGCTCGCTTCTTTGCGATCTTAAATTGATTAAGCCAGTGCACGCACCAGGTCCCGATGGTGTGCCTGCTTCCGTACTTTATGCAGACCACTACATAAGTTGTTTGTTGTGTCCGTTGAATTCTCTTCTTTCCCAGTTCTATGGAAAGATTCTTATACTATCCCCTTTCATAAAAAGGGTATTAAGTCCAATGTTCAAAAGTCCAATGTTCAAGCTGTCTGCAATTCCGAAGTTGTTTGAGAAAACTATAACTTCTGATCTTCAAAATTTATGTAGCTCTATTATCTCACCTACTCAACACGGGTTTATGAGATTAAAGGGTTCAAGAAAAAGATGCAAAATTATGTTATTTATACTGATTTTAGTAAGGCTTTCGATTCCGTAAACTACTCTCTACTAACTAGAGCTGGGAAAACATCGATATTGGCGCCATTCGATATTTTGAGAGGTTAACATCGATACTATCGATAGTATCGTTGAAAAATATTGTCTACCAAAAGACCTAATTCAAATTTTTTTATAAAATAAAAAACATTTTATACAAAGTAAATATTTATTATTTTGAACTTAATTTGTTGAAACAATCACATACAAATTTATTTAATATCAAGTTTATTGCGTTAAAATGAATGAATTTTAGCGCAGCCCTTCTTCTTTCAAACAATTTTGCTATTTAGTGGTGTGCAAGTGAAGTAAATTTTCCTTAATTACTATCGATAGTGGAAGTTTTTGCCATCGATATATCGATAGTGGGAAAAACAGGTCGGCTATCGATATATCCATAGCATCGTCGATAGTTTTCCAGCCCTACTACTAACTCAAAAGCTTGATCTTCTTGGTTTTCGTAACAATCTTCTTCTTGGGATCTCCAATTACTCTAGTTTACAGCCAAAATGCAAAGTGAACCAAAGTATTTTTTTCTTATGGACATTGGCCCGCTAAATTCGAAAATGGCACTTAAAATATTTTTCAAGGAAGCGTTTTCGAAATATTAGAATTTTTTCGAATTTTCGAGGTTACTCCATCACTTTTAAGTATATTTCCACTTCTACAGATCCGATTTGAAGGACTTAAATCAAAGGTGAGTTAATTCTCTTCAACTTCCTTATATAAAGTATTAAGATCGGCTCAGCAGTTTAGGTGCTACCGATTTAAATAAGTTCGAAAATGGGTGTTTTTTGAGATTTTTCGAGTTCGAAAGCTAGCATATGGGCATTTCCAAACTCGCGCACGGGACTTTCGTACACATTCAAAGTAAAAAAACGGTAAAAAGGAAACGGTTTTTTTTCTGATGAAGGGCTTAACATATAGCATTTGATTAGCTCTTTCATTGGTGCAAAGATTGATTTTGGGTAATTTTTCATTTTTAAGATAATAGCAAAATTCAAGTGATTCGCACGGGACACAAAATGGAAGTGACTTGTGAGGTCAACCAATTCAAACGCCAATTTCAGCGAATCCAGAGGCAATATTTTAATGCAACTTATTTTTAACTCTTGTGCATTGATGCCTCTTAAAAATGGTTATGATTTTTTTCAAAGATGACTTGCACTTTTTTTTTAATTCAATTTGATGCAAATTCGCACGGGACATCGCGCACGGGACATTTTTTACCACCACTATTTTTATATTGTTTCTGTCTCACTTTCTTTAATAATATATCGAAAACAGCTCGAAAAACTTGTTTTAAATCAAACTTTCAATATATTTCTATGCATTAAAATGGTATATGTTACAATCTGACTATCTTACTAAGTGTAATCGTTAAAATAGAAACGGTCCATTTTGCAAGTCAATTTTTAAGAAAATTGGCAAAAATATAGAAAAAGTGAATTTATTCCAATGTAGAATTTATTTGTTCATCCTATTGAATATTTTCTAGCGTATATTGCTAAAACAAATAACTTGAATACATTTTTGGAAGAAAATTTCGCAAAATGTAAGTTTTTAATAAATTTTACGTTTTTGGCCGCGGTGGACCTTTCTGTGGAAATGCCCATATCGTCCTGGTAAAAATAGAAATCACAAAGATAACATTTTTTTTAAAGATTTAACGTAAAGCTTAAACTGTTCCAAAGAAAATAAAATATTGCTCATTAAAATCCATGGATAGATGGCGCTCATACGGATGACGTCAAGCTATATCTATCGTATATCTATCTTTTAATAGTCTCTTGCAAGCTGACTTAAATGCAACTGTAAAGTTATGACTTTCCTTAGATCTTAGCGCCATATTTATCACTTAATGGCATTATATTGGAATGCTTAATTGATTCCGAAAGATCATTTAATGACTTAGGTATAGTTTTTGATCACAGACTGAAGTTTGATAAGCATATTGCTGTAGCTGTCAATAAAGCAATGGGAGTTCTCGGGTTTATTAAGCGATGTTTCAAGGAATTTAGTGAACCATTTACTACAAAACTTCTATACACGTCTCTTGTTTGTCCGATTCTTGAGTATGGATCATGTGTGAGGTCTCAATACGAATCCCATCGTGTCAGGATAGAATCGATTCAAAAACAATCTTTTATTTTTGTTTTACGTGGCCTGAGTTTTAACTCGAAAATTCAGTTGCCCTCATATTCCAGTAGTTTTCTCTATCTCAATCTTTCCTCTCTTACTAACCGTAGAATTATGCTTGGAATAATGTTCATCCACAAATTACTGCAGGGTCATATAGACTCGTCTAATTTGTTGGATGAAATAACCTTCAACGTACCTTCTCGGATCTTTAATCCTTTGTATCTTCAAGATTGCTCCACTAATTGGAAATTGCACGAACCTCTTCGTATTCTGTGTGCAGATTTTAAAGTTTGTACCCTACGATTAGTTTCCAGTGTTTTCCGCTCACTATTAAAGCTTCTATATTATAATTTTTAACTAGTCTAACCATCTAACTACTTAGTAATATAATTTTGGTCTGATTGGGTTTTCCCCAATCCTAGCAACAACTGTTGGGCCAATCGTTTTCTTTTTCATTTTAGATTTCCCAGAGTTTTTAATTTTAATTTATTTTGCAATTTGAATATATACATTCTTTAATTTTAATGTTTAATTTTAAATTAATTAATAAACAATAAATATACAGCCAGACCAATACCCCAAATATCGCAAAAAAACAAACTAAAACGCTTGACCTTTGCAAAAAAAGTTTGTGAACAAGCCAATCTTATTTTGGAAGCAAATACTTCGGAGTGTTGAAAGTATTTTCCAGTACCATGGATCAAAAAAAAATGTATTTTGCATAGATTCAACCAAAAGGTGAAAAAAAGTGGCTGCTGGGATTGTGTTTGTTATAATGGCATCGGAGATCTGCTACCAATCAATGAATAAGGATCAATATTTTCATATTTTAAATGATCACTCGCTCAGGACAATGCTCTATGTCACAAATCAAAAATGGTAACCAATTTTTTTAAGGATGTTGGAGTGAGAACGTTGGATTCACCTCCCCAAAGTCCAGACTTAAATATAATTGATAATATCTGGACTTTTGTAAAGCGCAACAGAAGTCCATGCATAACAAGAACTCGAGGAAAGAATTACAGAAGTCGAATCTCTTTGGAAGGACATTTCTTAGAAGGCCCCCAAAATTAGGTGAATGTAGTGCCAAGGTGATTGCAAAAAGTAATTGATTCTAAAGAAGGATTTATTTTCTATTATTTAATCATTAAATTCCGTACATATTTTGAATTTTGTA
This sequence comes from Drosophila limbata, assembly GCA_963924055.1. Classification (NCBI taxonomy): domain Eukaryota; kingdom Metazoa; phylum Arthropoda; class Insecta; order Diptera; family Drosophilidae; genus Drosophila; species Drosophila limbata. The sequence continues at coordinate 7,292,155 of OZ001351.1, read as the reverse complement.
ATTTTTTGTTATATTTATTAATTTTTTGTCAAAATACTTTTTCCGCCTAACTTTTACAATGTCTTTGCATTTCAGTTAATAAAAAAAGAATGCATGAGGGAATTAATAAAATAGTTTTCAGTTTAACAATTAATATAGCCTACTTTACTTTGGCCATTTCCAGAGACCCGTTAGTTATTTTAGTTTATGACTACAAGCGATCTAACATTGCACACAGCTTTGTCAAAATAATTTATCCGACCACTGCACTACGGTGCGAAATCCAATTTTTCGGATATTAAGTCATTTTATTAAAGTATTAATATTACTTTTTTTTATGTTATCATCTTAAGAAAACTTCAAACTGTTAAGTTCAGTACCGAAAATGTTATATAAATAACCAATGTTAAACCCAACAGCTGTTAAAGTCAGCTGTTGCTGTCGAAAAGCACGTGCTTTAATATTGCAATATTTTTTGCAGCATATTTTCAAATTGGTATTACTCAAAGGCAAATCATTCTTTTTATAAACTTTCAAATGGAAACCAATTATACGGGTTTGTACTATGTGCTGGTTGTACTAGTATTCTGTATTTGCGCGTGTTCTATTAACATTTTGTAAATTAGATAATGCTTTGAAAGCTAAATACTTGGAATGAAATATCAACTTTGCGGAAGAATTTAGCAAATATGCTTAACGAAGCTTAACGTACGTCCATCTGTATGTCGTAGATCCATTCATTGTTATTTAAAGGCAATTTGTCAAATAAATTTGTTGCGCAAATTAATTTTTTAGGACGTAACATCACCATTCGTATGAGTCGTATGAGGTATTTTACCAGTTTTTGAGGTATTTATTAATAACTCGAAAACTACTTTGGATATTTTAATGTGGTTTTTTTTCTAGTGTCTTGCAGTTGGGAGTTTCTTGGAAAAGTGGGCGTGTCAACATCCTTGCCCCAATTTTTTTTTTAATTTTATGCTCACAGCCATCTACAAAGCCATACAACTTTCTTTGCCTAACAAGTAATTTTTCTTTTTATTGCTAATAATAACATATGCAAGGTCAATGCTTGTTTTTGGCAATAGAAATCATTAACTTATTTGTTACCGATAAAAATAAAAATAAGGGCGGGGGTGGTCACACTCCCACTTTTCCAAAAATATTTGTGAGGGTGTACATAACATTAAAAAAAACCCGCATTAAAAAATCTAGCTTATTTTAAAAGTTATTAATAAATATCCGAAAAATTGAATTTCGCCCCATAGTGCACTGTACGTGCATCAAGCTGACAAATTCAATTTCAATCAATATTCATGAAGTTACATTGTAATTAAGTGCGCTCGTGGACTCCCACGTACACACACACACACATACACACACACACACACACACACATACACACACACACACAGACACACACAGATACCTTAGGAATAGATACTGACAGCATAAATGGATTGAAATTTGTTGGGGTGTCTTGGTGAATGTATGTCAGACGTGTCCTTCGCAGGAGGCGACCGCAAAATTGCGAGGCCGATGATAATGCAACCCAATGGACGTCAGCAAATACAAAATGTAAGTATTTGCAAGTTGAAGCAAATTTCTGTTTCAACCTTCGTTGTTGTAACGTCACGCAATTGCATGTTGGAGGCAAGCACGGAGGCAAGTGGATGGGAATGGGGATGGGGATTGTGGATGGAAATTGGGATGGGGGTGAGTGTGGCATGTCGCCATGCCGCTTAACTACATGCCCGATTCTGTAGAAACGGTGGACCCTGCAGCGCTAAAAATAGGTATTCAAATTCTAGGATATGGGCTAATCCAGTGTATTGGACGTTACATTTTCACGCATATTTTCATGTTTAAGCTGATGAATTCTCCTGAAAAATTCAGCTCTTTGGGAGTACTTTTAAATCTATTTTAAGATAAAAGCCTTACTGTTTTTAAAAAAAAATTAAGCTTGTTTAAAGTTCCGTTGCGGCGGTTACAAAGAATGGAAGACGATTTGAGGTTAACGTGCATTTTCAATTTTTTTTATTAGCCAATCTTGCATAGTAAACAATAGTATCAAAATATAAAAAAATTAAGTAGAATCAATCCAGCTAATAAAATAATGATAAGAAATCTCGTCAAATAAAAATTTTAATTTTACTTTTTACACACAGTTTTACTTCAAATTATTAATTTGTATGAAATATCCTTTCATATGGTTGTTATATTAAATACAAGAAAATTAAACAAAGTTTAAGATTTGCCCATTTGTTTGTTTGTCTTGCCCATTTTTTTTGGCCATTAAAAATACCCTTTTATTTATAAGAATTAATGAAACCAAGAGGCAAAAAGAGGAATTCGGCCATGAACAAACAAACCAGATTGATTTTTATATTTTGAAGCTTAAAAATGCATTATATTATTAAAAAAAAAACAACTATTACTAAAAAACATAGTTTTTAGACAGCTTTAAATTTTCGCCCTTGGCATTTTTCGGATTAGCCCATATTAAAATTTATGGGCGCGTCCGCAAGTCCCTGTCCCCCCGTCCCCTTGTCACCGCCCATTGGCGCCTGTCCTCCGCTCTTGTCCTTCGATAAAGCATAAGCATCTTTGATGACGTTGCAGACAGTTGTGGCAGGTTCGGTTTGCTTTCGGATTTTTGGTCCGTCGTGTCGGTTGGTTTCGTCGGCTACGGCTTCGTTTTGTCTCGTCTCGCCTCGTCACTGGGTTACTGTGCTGCTGGTGTTGCTGCTGCTCCTGACCTGGGCCTGGCCCCGTTGCTCTGTCACAGATGATGACAATGACGTCAGCAGCTTGGCGGGTAAATGGCCTCTGCCAACAAGTCACATGTTGCTGGCAAACGCAGTCACAACACACACAAATACACAAAGACAAGCTCTGCTGCTTGCGCCTGAAAGCAGGCTACACTTTATGTATGTTTATTGTTTATTGTATTGCTCCGAGTTTCTTTCGAATTCGATATGAAATATAGTTTCATACACTCGGTTTCATAAACTCCTCTATGCACTCTTCAGTCCACCTAACATTTAATTACATGAAATTAAATCTTTATCTGGTTGGAATGGTTATGAAGGTGTAATTCGGAGATCTATTTGTATGTTAAGATAATTCATCAAGAATTCGCTAAGTTATTTCACTTTCGACTTTGCTACAATGTCATCTAAGAGCGCATTCAGCGGATCAGTTAGCTTGAAAGTCAATAAATTAGATTCATCGGAAACGTATGTTATATTTTTTGTTTAAACACAAAGGAGCGTTGAGAGATTGTGCGTTTCTATATATATTACATATATTTTATTCCACTTCGACTTCTCGTCAATTATACATAATGAATTTAATAATGTGCGTTTTTGTTAATTGAATTTTATTTATTTCATTTTTTTAATATTTACAGCTGAACTGTCAAATACGCTGAAGACTTTGCACTTAAGTTAGTTCTTGCCGCATCTAATTTTTTTTTAATTTAAACTTGGAGCTATTTCACATTACTTATAGAAGAATAAAAATGTAATCTTTGAGGTATGGAATAGATTTAAGATAAGATTAAACCCAAAATTTATTGGCTTTCTTTCAATGCCAGTTATAGCATTTAAATATATGGAAATTTTTGAATACATGAATACAAACATTCGAAAAAAGAAAAACAGCTGGTTTACAAAGTTTGAGGATCTTTTACCCCATAAAGTGTCACTTTATGATGTATTGGGATCGCGATTATAGTAATAGTACCTAAATCTAAAAATTAAAATATTTCAAAGCAAACAATGTTTGCAAAATGTGTATTAAGCACATAATTTAAGTTCTTAAAGCGGTATTAAACTGTAGGATTTTCTTTGGATAAAATTCGTAACATTTCTGTTGATTTTAGAGAGTAGCGTAGCAATTGTTATTGATGATTTGTTATTGTTTTGCAGTTGTTGTTGCTGCCACACGGACGAGCTCAACGTGTCAAGTTTTTGATTTTAAATACTCCCAAAACTTGATTAGTGGAACTCGTACGGATGACATGCCCGCCAGGATTTGACTACTTACTCAGCGAATCGAGTTGAAATTTGAGCTCACTTGATACAACTTGCACTTGCAACACATTTACATTAGTTCTTCAGTGGCATTTAATCTCAGCCAAAACCATCACAAAAAAAATTTGCAAAAAAAGGTTAAGATTATTATAATAATGTTATATGCAATAATGCTACAATTTATTGTTGACTGTGGACTTTTGAAAGTGGAATCTCCGGATACTGGACCAGTGTTCAGATTGACGAACTGGCTGGCTTGGAGATGAATTTCCGACTGATGTTACCAAATGTGCCAGCTTCAAAATGTAAACCATAACCAGGCGCAACTTGAAGCGCGCACTCTCTACGTTGACGTCGATGCCGACGCCGACTGATACTGCGACTGCGACTGAGACGGCGACAAAGGCAGCTAGCTTGCTGTCGCGCAGAGTGTCCTTTTGAGCAGCATGGAAACTGCCCAACTGATTCGGGGTCTTCGGTCTTCGTGAGGCGACTGCGACGGCGACTGTGACTGCCTCTTTTTCTCAATGAAATTTCATGTGCGTTGAATGTCCTTCTGTTCGTGCATCTGCTTGCCGCGTTTTGTCGCTGTGCTGGGGCCGCACCTAGTTGGCTGCAGAAATGATGCTGCCTGCCCTCATATCCTGTGAATGAATGCCAGCTATGACGTCACCAGACTTTCGCTTTCGCCGTCACTCGGCTCGCCAAAAAACGACTGACAAGACCGAACCGAACGCGTCGCCTCGCGTCGGATGTCGTCGGCCTCGCCACTAGGTCACTGTGTTACGAGTCGCAGCATCAACAGAGACAGCCAATCGATACGATACCTCGGATGTGGATGTTTGGGTGCTTGGATGCTTCGATGTTTTGTTGCTTGCCACTCAACACAAAACACTGAGAACTAGAATTAAGTATTTTCGATTCTTAAAATGTATACTTGATATACAGTGTGTTCACAAAAATAGCAGTGCAGATGAGCTGCACCTTTAAGATCGACAAATCCTACTATAGAGACCATTATGGGACAAAAACTTTTTATGATAGTTAAATGTACTTAATTTCTCACAATATACGACCTTTTTTTATATTAGTTAAATTTTTTTAAATATTGATGAAAAAAAAATCGCAGTGTTAGCAAAAAAACTCAAAAATCTAACATAACTCATTAATTAACTTAGTAATACTAATACTATCCTTTATTGGATATTAAACCTCGCACCTACATAGCTTGGAGTCGCCCAAGTCCTGCCAGCGCTTGAGGGGAAGTTTCGCCCTTTTCTCTTGAACAACCTGCCAAAGTTGTGACTTAGAAGATGCCAATTGCTTTCAGACATTGCGTCTGATGTCCCCCTATAAGTTTTATTGGGTCGATGCTTTGCTGACAAGGCCGAATATCGGCAGGTTTTCTGGTGGATTTGGATCGTTATTCTGCTGGAATGTCCAGTTTAAGAACATATTCCGACTGGCATATGACAGCATAACGTTCCTTAAAATACAACATTTTGATCCATAATACTATCGATCATATGTTTTGGGCCCATTCTGCTAAACGAAAACAAGGCCCATGCCATATTTGAACTGGCCAATATCAAAATGGCGTAATATCCTTTAGACAGATGAGTCCAAATGGTCTTATTTGGTGGAATCGGCTTTAGGCAGTATGTCGGTCGACCCCCAATACGGAGTTTTTCCAAATTATGCTTTCAAGACTGTTAAGCACGGTGGCCAGTTGCATCCGCAGTGCTATTTTTGTGAACACAGTTGTATGTAAGTACTAATTACAATTGCTTTAAGTAAGTACTAACAATTTAGATATAAGAACAACTAATCTTGAATTAAGTAAATCTCTAAAATTACTTGAAATGAGTACCAAAATTCTCAACATAAGTTTGGGACTCAGGCTCGCCTCACAGATTAAGTACCTACAAATTTAAATTAAGTTGATTTATACTCATCACTGCAGACGGCAGTCCGCGCTGGTGACGAAGACATCACGAAGGGTGCGACAGGCTCTAGCAATGCAGGGTAGAATGGAGTGGAATATTTGCTATGACTATCCGATCAGGCTAAGTTATAAAGCGACTTTTGGAAACTCACCTGTTCAGTGAGAAAAACATGTGTAAGTGGGGGGCAAAATTTAAATGATCGCAGCAAATGGGGCTGCTTATGCCCTTTTGTAAATTTTTATTTTTTGAAATTCTTATCGAAAATACGCATCGAATGACACCTCGATCATTAAAATCCGATTACTGGTACCGCTTTAAGCTTTTGAAGTCTTCGGAGTAAGCTTTAGTGTATTTCCGCAGTGTATTGATTTAAAGTGTTTTTTATTCTCATTATTATTTTAACCATGGTACTGACGTATATTTATTTAAACACTAAACCCCTTTTGACAAAGTTGTACTGTCAAAAAATATTGCAATTTCCAGAATTTCTGATATCTTATTCCAAAATTTCTGATATCTTATAAAAAAAACATCTTTACGAGGTAAAAGACTCGGGACGAAAACATTTTTATGCTCCAAAATTTCTGACATCCAATTTTACATATAAATTATTAAAAAAATTTGTTTTTTAGGCATTTTTCAGAAATTTTGGGACATAAAAATGTTTTCGTCCCGAGTCTTTTACAACGCAAAGAGGTTTTTTATAGGTATCTTTTTTACGTTCGCTGGCTTAGAATTCCCAAATGGTTGTATGTTGCTCACAATACTTATTTCAAGAACAAATCATACTTGCAAATGAAGTTCGCACAATTTTGATTTAAGTTTGTAGAATGTTTTTTAAAATGTTTTTAAACTCAGTTTCAGAATGAAAAGAGCTTAATCCAAGTTTGAAGTGAATCTACTTAAGTCAAGTACGTTTAAAAGTAATTTTGAAAATTCTTAAATATTTAGATTTCGTAATAGTTTGATATTGTACTCGAAATAAGATTGAGATACTTGACTTTAGTAATTTCAATCTTAGTTAAGAACGAAATACTTGATTTTTTCCCATTGTGCAGAACGAAACTTTGCAGCTTGGTTCTTTCTGCTCACTTTTGAATTGGACAGACGACGATGACGAAAGCAGCACAGAGTCTCATGGCAGTAGCAGCAGTGAATGCTTTGAATGGGTTTGTCGGGTTCTTGCACGTTTCGATGAGTATGCCTCAAGCAGGTTGCGAACTCTTATGTTACTCTGACACCAGGCATTGACATGAGGCTGCTGACGGAGTTTGCAGCCTGCAATGACGTAGACACCTGTTTGGCATTGCAACGTCTCACGTCATACTACATATGTGTGTATGTTTGTACATGAATCAATTCCCTACTCTGCTCTGCACTACTTTGCCACCTCCATTGTCATATGAATGAAGCCATGGAACGTTCGTAGGTACAGTGCATTTGACACTTTGACCTTATGCAGCTGCTTGGCGTCGAGGAAAAACCAAGGGGAGAGGTGCTGCCTGGTACGAGTATACCCGACGGCAGCAATAAAACGACCTTCGCATTTATTTTTAGTACGTTTTCTAAATTTAAACGGGGTCAGCGCCAGTCGAGCAGCAACACAATTTTGCCAATGCTGCGTTTCCTCCCTCCAAAAAAAAACTCTCATAAGAATTCACAGGCAATAGTTAGTCGTTTTCAATTGCAACTGCAATTGCATACGAATTTGTATTCGCATTTGATTGCCAGTCTGTTTATGTGGCAGCCATATGCAGCACCCTTATAAATATTGAAGCCAAAATATCGAGGCAGGCCGCAAACAGCCTGAAGCACTTTCTGGCTGCCAACAAATGTATTTTTATTATGGCGCAAATGCATTGTAGACGTTCGTTTTTATATAGACAATATACGACGGTGTCTGTGTGATGTCTCTACATATAAATACATATTATATATATGTACATATGTATATAAACAATTTTTTAATAAGTGGTCTAACATCAAGAAGCTTTCTCTCTATTTATAAAAATATTTATGTGTGTGGAAAAGAAAACTATCACTGCGGACGGCAATCCGCGCTAGTGACAAAAGCAGCGCGAAGGGTGCTATTTGTATCAAAAATACGCGTCGAATGACACATTGATCCGACCACTGGTTCAAAAGATACTAATTAAATTATTTTGAAATTTTTAGTCGCCTTCTGAAAATGAGATGAAAAGTCAGTTTGTTTGTTTGTTTGTTTCCGATCAAAAATCTAGAAACTTTTGTTCTACGGCTTTTCGAAAAATCGCTAAAACCCGCTAAACTTAAAACCCCCTCACTATCCAAAAGATAGAAGCTACAGATATAACTTTTTTTCTTGAGTACAAAGGTAAAAAGTGACTGGTAAAAAAAAATTTCTATTGCTATTTAAGAAAAATCTACACATTAAATCAATTTAAAATATGTTATGCATTGAAGACAATTTTATTCCTCGTTTTTTGACATAAAACACATATCTGTGAAAATTACTTGGTAACTGAATATACCTTTTACTTTTGCTAGTATTTTTTGTAATTTTTTGAAAACTGCAAAAAAGGCACTTTTTGCGTGAAAATGAGGAAAAATGGGTTAAAATTGTCATTTTTAGGATTTTCAAAAAATTATAAAAAATGCTTGCAAAATTAATTTTTGAAAATTTTCTTTTGCATTGTTTGAAGAATTTTGTTGCATCAAAACATTTTTTGTAAAAATTCGACGAAAAATGTTGAAAAAGCAGACTTTTAAAAAAGTTAAAAATTTTCAATGGGTGCTTAATGGATTAAGGAAAGTTTTGTATCATTGAAACGGTTCCTAGGTTTCATACGTTCTTCTATTGTCGAATGCATAAAAACTTAAGAGAAAACTCCAAAAACCGCTCTTTTCTAGTGTCCCTATTAATATTGCCGCCACTGTATGCTTGCAGCGCCATGCAGGAATGCACTGCTTGCAAGTGCTAAATTCTTTTTGCGACAGATATAACAATTTATAATTGCCATTACAGCAATATCGGTATATATTTAGGGTTACTATTAATGTTGTAGTCGAATATTAGTCGTTTAACTACCTGTTAACTAAATATATACAAAGTGTGATAGCAGCCAGAGGCTGAGAGTGCTGATAGCTTTAGCGCTCGGCATGTGTGTTTGTAAAAGAACCAGTGTTGCCAGACAGTTTGTTTTTGCTTGTACAAACAATAAACACTTTTCGACAAAGTATACTGTCAAAAAATATTGAAATTTTCAACATTTCTGATATCTTATAAAAAACCTAGTGACGAAAACATTTTCATGCCCCAAAAATTTGTGATATCCAATTTTGTGACGAATAATATTAAGATTTACATATGTACAAATAATTAAAAAAAAATAACTTTGGTATTCGGCACTGCGCAAAGAAGTGTTTTTTTTAGGTATGAAGAATTGAGACATGCTGAGATGTATGAGGAGTTATTGGACGACGAGTTGGCGGAGTTTGGTGGTCGGTTTTTCGGCGATGGCTGGACCTTTCAGCAGGATATTGCGCCAATACCCTGTGAAAAGCTGAGTTCCGAGTATTTTAATGAACAATTAGCCCAGTTTTAAAGTGAACAGCAATGGGTCCGGACCCCAATCCAATTGAGGATCTGTGGAATAAATCTTCCGCTAAAAATTCCCGACAGCTTAAGACAGATAAAGAGCTGAAATTTGCAACTGAACAAGAGTGGGCAAAAATTTACCCATCCCACTTGAAATCATGCCAATCCTTGCCATTTCGTAAAAGTTCAGTTACAATGAATAATGTAACGTTTATTATTAATTTTTTTAACTAGTATTAAATTTAATAAATTGAAGTTAATTATACCATTAATTTGAACAAAATATGAAAAATTACATATAATTATTTATAATGAAGTAAAAATTCACATAAAGTTTTTTCTGTATTGAAATAAGATTTCTGAAACTTTTTTTTCTTATTTTAGTTTTCTATTACTATAAGCAATAAAACTGCATGGCACAAATTTTTTAACTTGTACTAGTGCTTTTATAATTCAACAAAAATATGTGTCACATATAATTCTTATACTAACTACGCAACTACATGAATATGAGGATGGGGGAAATGGCGCTATAATAGCGCGAATACAAACCTTTTGAGCAATTTTGTTTCAGAAAATCTATTATAGCTTTGCCAGCTCTTTTCCGATTTAAGAAAATAGACACATGTTTTACGCGTAAAAATGTGTTCTTTTAAGGTAAACGTCTAAGCGGTTTCTAATAAAATAGTGTTCAAAAGCATCACCAAAGCTAAAATTGTAAAAAAAATACAAAAAAATTTGTTTATAGAAAACTTATAAAAATTAAAATCGACTAATTTTATATATACTTATGTTTATGTATATATAATGCAATGTATATATAATGTATGTACATATATGTATATACGTTGTTTTTTTTTTATATCTTAGCCAGCAAAATTTACAAAATGTGATTTGATATATGATATATCTCAATGTTGCCTTAGGAACGATCTGTTGAAAACTGATTGGGGTTCTCCAAGGCACAGGCGACAAACCAGTTTTTTTGGCACGGAATTATTAATAGTCTGCGAACGGAAGGAGCAATCACTGCAATTTAATATAGAAAATAATACTAAATATATATACTAAATACTAAAATCATCAACTCAAAGTATCAGTCCACTGAATTTCGACGAAATGGTATTAGAGCAGGTTAAAGAAATTCAATTCCGCAAAATCTTACCGAAAGTGAATACCGGCACATGGCTGAATATGTATTTTTCTTACCATTTGTTCTGTACATAATAAAATAAATATACATAGCGTACAACAACAAGATAAAATTTAGAAAGAAATCAGTAAGATCTCTGCTGTTATTACGTACAATATTGCATAATTTCTTTTTGTAAATTACAATCCAATAATTTAAGAATTGACATACATATATACGAGTAGTTTTATGAACTTGGATGATTATGAGCGGCTTATTGCAAAACTTGTTAGATAAAATATTAAAGTTAAAGCCAAATCCGAAATGGAAAACAAAGTCGAACGTAAGCTGAGAAGCATCCTCAATGTCAACAGATGACGCCTGGCCGCTAATCTCGCTTATTATAGTGTGCTGCACTCGAGTCCATGGACACACGCACACACACACACACACTCGAAATTTATAAATATTATATGTTGATTGTGTGTGTGTGTGTGCGTGTCGTGTGAATCTCCCAGCCCAGTCAAGTCACAGACCACAAGAGCAGCCATTGATGACGCGAGCAGGGCGCAAATTTCATTCATAAAACTGCAAGTGCAGATGCTCAAGGCGAACCACGAAGGGAAAGCGGCAAGGGGCTGCGGCAGACGCTGTGGCAGGGAGAAAAGGAGGCCGGTAGTTGCCAACGTCAGACGGATAACAAATAAACCGAATACGCCGTCGCAGTCGCAGTCACAGTTGCCTTCGCCGTCGCGGTCGCACTCGCAAGCACATGAATCCAAGTGACCTTCGTATAGAATGACGCTGACCCAGCACCAAAATTGTGTCGGCAAAAAGGGGCAATGGGGGCGTGGAATGGAAATCGGGATTATGTTGGTACTTTACGTGGACTCTGAATGTGAGCTAAATCTTAATTGGTTATCTTGTGTAATACTTTTGTACTTTTGTGCGTCCATCAATTAGGCGTCACTGGGCTGTTGCATGCCACTCGTGGCAATGTTGCAACAGCTGAAGGCGAATGGTTAATGACGTCATTGCCAGTGGCAGTGACGTGCAGTGCGAAACTAGTGCAAGTTGTTGGCCGACATCAACCTCCACACCTGCCTGCCAACTCTGTCTGCCCCCGTTTGCTCCCCACCCCCTTCTGGTTCTGCTGCTTTCTCTTTGTCGCTGTTGTTGCAGCCTTCTATGTTAGGCATGCAAATGTGTGAGTGTCTGTATCTGTATCTGTATCTGCATCTGCATCTGTATCTGTATCTGCATCTGTAAATGAAACTCCTTCTTTATCTGAATATGTGGCTGGAACTGTTGATGCAGCATTCACAGTCATAGTCACTGTGTCGCTGCAGTTGTTTCTCCGTATGTGGATGTATCTGTATCTGCATGTGTATTTGTATCTGTATTTGTGTTGTGTCTGTATCTGTATAACCTTATATGGGTCAGAATAGCGGCGACAGAGGCGTCAGCTCGGAATTGTTATCAGGTAGGTCGCAAAGCTACAAGGCCAATGGGTTTGCAACATGCAACATTTTGTTGTGGGTTTGGGGGGGGGGGGGATTTGGCCCAACACAGTGTGGATACGCTTATGACGTTTGTTTTGCTTTGACGCATAGCGAGTGCCTCAATAGTCAACATATGTTAGTGCATATGTACATATGTATAGTATTTATGTACGTATGGACCTTTAACACTTACCCAGCCTTGCCCGCCCGCGGTTTCCTGTTTGCCAAAGTCCAAAAATAGCTCACAAAAAAAACTTGACCAAAAGCAAAACAGCAACACACACACACATACAACCAATAACATACACTGTCGTAGAGAAAACAATATCGAGCATCATAAATTGTGTTGGTCGTTTACTAAAAAGCTGCTCAAAACTGTTTCAAATGGCTTTCAGCGTAAAAATAGCAGCATTGGCAAGAGCAAGAAGAAGAAACTTCTGAATATGGCGTAAGGCATACCCGAACTTCCTAAGCGCCTACAGTTCACTTTGTGAGCTAGTCAATAAAATAAGATTTGAATTAGTATTGTATTTATTTATTTATTGTCAAGCAATAATTTAATTGAAAATCAAAATGAATTTATTACACGACAACTAAAATGAAAGCTAAGAAATGTAATACTTAGGTGTAAATTATAATTTTATAAAAAAACCTCTATACGAGTTAAAAGTCTAGTGATGGAAACATTTTCATGCTCCAAAATTTCTGATATCCAATTTTGTGACGAATAATTCTAAGTTTAACACGTAAAAAAAGTGGGAAAGGCTATAGTCGAGCTCCCGATTATAGGATACCCGGTACTCACATAAATAAATTAAAGTTTTTTATTGCATGCTTTTAGGCACTTTTATTGCTTAAAAGCTTTAATCAGCCAGTACCACCTTTCTGTTTGTCCGATCTTGTTGGGATTTAGTAGGATGATAGGTAATAATAATAGCTAACGTTCACCGTTTAAAAACACCTAATATCTTGAAAACTGTGCGTGTGGTGGATTTTCGCGATTTACGGAGGCGGAAAGGGGCGTGGCAAAATTTTGAAACAAACTTGACCTGCGTGGGGTTTATAGAAATCTGTGTGCCAAATTTGGTTGCTCTAGCTCTTATAGTCTCTGAGATCTAGGCGCTCACACAGACGGACAGACGGACAGACGGACGGACGGACAGACGGACATGGCTGTATCGACTCGGCTGTCGATGCTGATCAAGAATATATATACTTTATAGGGTCGGAGATGCTTCCTTCTCCCTGTTACATACATTGCAACGAATACAATATCCCCTTTTACTTATTTTTAATAAGTAACGGGTATAAAAATTTGCCAAAGGTTGCTCCAATGGCCCCATTTGCTCAAGTCGATTAAATTTTTCCCCCACCCACTAACACCTGTTTTTCGCACGAACCAGTTGAGTTTCCAAAACACATTTATTCGTTGAACTGATACCTTTCGATCGGTATATAACTCGACCTGATCGGGCAGTCATAGCAAATTTTCCATTCTTCCTGTATATATTGCTAGACGCCTTTCGCACTCTTCGTGCTGCTTTCGTCACTAGAGCGGACTGCCGTCCGCCAATTGCGGGCAATAGTGAAATACGAAAGATATAGATATTGCAAAGTTCCTTCTCCAAACTTAAAGTATGATTTGATGGAAATTTTACGTACAAAAGAAACAATCAAAATCATTCTTAAAATGCATAGATATGTACTTAAAAACTCACAAAAAAATAAATTAATTTATATTTACAAAATGTGTTAGTTGTACATATTGACTAAGGCTATTGTAGGTGTGAAAAAATAAAGCATTTACCCAATTTATAAGATGATAATTTAAAAATGATTAAAAAACCTTGTAATTATTTCTTTTCCACTCATTTTCGGAAATGCATCTTAACTTTTTCGTGTATCTTATGGATAGTAAATGCTGCTGCGCTACATAGATGGCTGCCACAAAATATTCTATTTAAATATCAGACAAACAAAACACGCCCGACCAAGAAATAGAAAATTCAAAATTCTCTCAAAAGGAAAATCAAAGAATAACAACAAAAATTTCGAAATAGTCAATGTGTAGAGATTTTGAGCAGCGAAAAGGAAAATTCTTTTTTTGTTTTCAAAACCAAAGTTTACAGAGATCGCAGTCTACATACATGTACATATATTTGTATGTAAATATGTATATAGAATACATATCTATTAGTTATATGCTTGATACATGGCAATACACGCCCACACAATCGCATATACACCCACAGCGACACCGCCACACATACATACATATGTAGGTATAAAAGTGATTGAAACGAAAATTGATGTTGCCTTTGGCGCTGCTTCAAAGATGCTGCCAGTCCACATAGAAAAACACCAACAATAATATCAACACCAATTGCTGTTCGGATTTTTGGGAAATATTTGCACATTAGCGCTACTTGCAAGACAGCTGCCTATCTGTAAATGCACGAGTTTGTGCAAATGTATTTGTATCTGTATTCAGTCTGTTTTTATGCTAGTTTCTCGTAGAAAACAAGAGTATATTGTACTCGTTGCATTAGATGTAACAGGGAAAATAAAGGGATATATAATACATTCTTGATCAGCATCAATACCCGAGTTGAGCCAGCTAAGTTAGTATTTTCTGTTTTTTCTGGTTCTCAAATTCAGATTTCTAAAATCCTCCGCAAGCACAATTTAAATTAAAAAAATTACAAATATGAAAATGTCTGGCAATTACGTTCAAGTTTTCTCACTACTCTCAGTGTTTTATGAAGAACTCTGTTTTTGGTGGCAAACATGCCCATTTATTAATGTCAATCATTCATAAAATCAATCCAAAACGGCGTCAAAACAAAATACTTGATTCATGTATTTTCACATTGAGTGGTTGCCATTTTTTCCGCGTATTCGGTTAATTTAACAATAATATTCTAAAGACATACTTAAAAGATACATGCTTAAATCAATAAATTTAAACTTGAATTTTAGAATGCTTTTTTGCTTGAAATTTTTAAGCATCGCGAGGGTCGAGACACAATTAAATATATTTAAACTGAGTGAGAGGTATCTTATAGTCGTGTACTGGACTATAGCATTCGTAGTAGTTCTGATTTGTTTTTTGATTGTTTGCGTTGCAGCGTCATCGACGCACAGTCTTTGCCAACTTTTAAATTTGTACATAATACAAATGTATACATATATAACTGTATTATATAGAACTATTATATATATTTAGTATATAGTAGTTAGCAATTTTTGTCTAGTGCAAGATTTCCGCACTATATTGATTGTTTGCGAAAGCTTCTAACATATTTTCAGCGTCTTAAAAAATGCATTAAAATATTTACTTAAATCATTTATTTTTATATAATTATGAAATATTTACTTATTGATTAAAAATATAATAATAATAATAATTTATTAATAATTAGTATATATTGTATAACTAATTTAAATTTAATTAATTTAATTTAGTCAAAAAAAATCAAAAACTGTATATTTCATTCCCATTTAAAGCTACATAGTTTGCTCTTGAAATGATTTCATTTGATTTAAGTTTCGGCAATCTACTTTTGCCCCCAGTAAATGGGTCATTTCATAGCGTCTGAAAATAGTATGCATAGATACACACGCAATGAATCTTTTAGATACAGCTTGCAAGTTTTCTAAGTTTTTTAAGTTTATCAACTGTTTAGTTAATATTTTCATTTAAAAATATGCAATTGCTATTATTATAAAAGATATAAAATGTTGTACAATATATTGAACTATGTAAATTGTAAAATGCCGAATTGCTGATAGCCTTCAGCGAACTGCCTCTACTAGTTGATATACAATTTTTTTATATTGAAAGTTCACTTAACTGAGTCTAACTGAAGGACTAAATAAAGTGATGTAAGCGTCATACTTTAGTTCCTTTTAATATTGGGCGTCTTATAGAATGTTTTGTTTTTTATGGAATACCTAAAATTTCTTTTCTATTTTTTTTGTTTAGGAAACGCTTCCAAGTAAGTAGTTTTAGGTTGTAAATGCAGCTGTTTTCTGCAGATATCGACCAGGGCTGCATTGAAATGAGTTGTTAATTTGATTATGTTGATCTTTTGTGTTGTGGTCACTGTATGCATGCCTGGTTAACTGCATATGGAGGACGGCAGCGGCAGCGGCTGCGGTGAAAGAATCGCTGGCCCACTCAACTGAAGCGCTCAACTGGAGCAAACTTATTTTTATACATGCATTGAATTCCAAGCGGCTCCGCTTACACCGCCAACTCACACACGCACACACACACACACACACACACGCACACACACACGCACACTCATACGTACAGATACTCTGAAACGCATACATATGTATCTATGTATGTGAGTGAAATATACATAGATATACTATGGATGTTTTCTCCAAGTGCCTGCAACAGGCCGAGCCGTTGGCCACTGGCTGATCGCTGAGCACTGAGCGCAGCAGCAACACCAACACTAAAGACTTAACACCAACACCAATGCACCAACACCATGAACAACGGGCAACACACTTTTCGGTATCCATTTCGATTTGGGTTGCCAGCGGCTTCTATTTTTAGGATGCGCGCCCAGATACAGATACAAATACAACTACACAATACGCGCTCTCTCTCTCTATCTCTCTCTCTCTCTCCCTCTCTCTCTGTTACCCTCGGTCTAGCTCTCTTTGTGTGGGGAGCGGCCGGAGAGAGCGCCAACGTCGAAGGACGGGCAGGTGGGCGGATAGATATAAATGCCAATGTTTGTGTGTGTGTGTGTGTGTATTGTTGGACAATCCGAATCTGAATCTGAATCCGAATCGGTATCTGTATCCATCGGTTGGCCGCCTCTAGAATATAGTCTGCCGTGGATCGTCGGACCGTTCAGTCTTTTTGTGTCGTTCAGTACCATCCGATTCGTGTGATCGACAGCATCGCTCAATTTTTTTTCATTTTTTTTCTAATTCCTTGAAGGTGAGTGGGTTGCTGGCGCAATGCTGAAATGCCCCAACCAAGAACCAGAAAGCAACACAAGCAAATCTCAAGAGTTATCAATGCATTTTCAAATTATAACTATAACTACAACTGTATGATTATAATAAGAATGCAAACTACATAAAATGAACCAAATCAACCAACAACAAATAACGTGCCTACAATAAAAGATAATAATAACAATAGTAAAAGACAAACAGGTTGTATCGTGTGTGTGACTTTAACTGTTATATCCTAAATCTATGCAGATATAACCAACTTATTGTTACTTTTTTTTTTGTATCTACAACTTTTTTTTACTATATTTTTTTCAAGTGCCAAACTACTGAAAGGTGTAGCCAAGGATTACAGAGCATCTATTCAGAGAAGAAAAGAATATGTATTCTTTTTTTGATTTCTCAATATTTTTTTCGTTACTTTTTTTGAAATTTAAAAATTTTTCATAATTCGTTGAGCGCAATGATTATGTAAGGAGTGTGAACTGTATAGAAAGAACATATATGTATATACATATACATATATATATATATATATATGTAAATCAGTGTGGGTATGTGCTTGTGTGTGTGCGTGCAAAAGCTAAAAATGTACCAACCAGATACAAGATACAGATACATTCGAATAAGCTAAAAGCCAGCAACAATTTTGTGTGCGAACGCAGATGCCAACAGCAGCAGCGGCAACGACAGTAGCAACCAGAAATAGAAATGGGCCGTACACACATAAACACACACACACACAAAAGACACACAAACGCACGCATATATATATACGCATAAATATATACTACCATATATATTTATAAAGTGTGCGCGTTTTTTTCTCAAATCGTCTAAAATCGAATCAAATTAAATCAAATCAAAAGATATAGCTGAGCTTGGGAACTTAAAAACTACTTCAGATACTTAGTTTTTAGTGTACGTAAAATGTTCATTCATGAACAGTTGTAGACTATAGGAATTGGATATTGCTGAGCATATTATTTATTTAAAGATTCCTAATTTCTAAATAGATTCTTTAGATCTATGTTCAATTCGTATGTGCATTTGTTATTGTTATTTTGATTTCAAGGAAATTCTACAGAGCTTAAATTCTCTTTCATTAACTTGAAGCTTTTCAATCGACCTTCAATCAAGTTTACCCAAGTATTTGACGCATACAAATAACTGAATTTATTTATCTGACCCATTTACCGGTCTGTATACAGTTGGGACTACAAGTTTAACAATAATCGAGGCCATTAATCTAGCTAATCAATCGATCAGTTGACTCAGTGGTTGCCCAAACAGTTAGCCATAGCTTTTAGAGCTTTTTTCAAGAGCTTTTCTGACAAATCGTGCTTGACAACCTTTTTAAAAGCTTGCTCTCACTTGCAGTCTCTCTCGCTCTCACGCCTGTAATTGGATATCGGTAGGCTAAAGCTGTTTTATATGTAAAGCAAGCTGTCCTGCTCGCACTTTTAAGAAAAGATAACTAACTAAACAACACTAAATTGTGTGTAAAAGAGACAGAGAGGGGGAACTAGAGCGAGAATCTGAGAGAGCGAGAGAAGTTGAAAAGCGTGAGAGCGCGATCAGTAGACGCCTCCCATATACGGTGCGGCAACGCTGGCGTATACGTAATGTGTTTATATACATACATTGCGCATACGCACTGGCAGCCAGCTGTATAGAGTTGTACTAATTTGTGTTAATGTATATGTGTAGTATGTGTGAAAAGAGAAAAAATTTCGGAAAATGCTCGAACAAATCAGGCAATTATTTTGGATTTATGGAACATCTACTACAAGCTAATTAAGCGACACTCTGTCGGCCTCATGGATACACCTACGCATGTTTGTGTGAATGTGTTTGTGTGTGTGTGTATCTATGTGTGTCACGATGATGTCATGCAGCTTCAACAGTCAACAGTTGCACTGCAGTTCTCTTATTATTCACGATACTCACACACAGCCTTGTGCTCGACTCTCTTTCTACTTGCAGTAACTTAAAAAACAAATCAAAATGGCTGATGATGAGGTGAGGTAAGTATCGCACTCTTGCACCTGGATTTATCCATTGAATATATATACTCACGTATCCATTTCAATATGCAGTTGAATGTGTGTGCATCATAGCTTTAACGGCAAAAGGGAACAGAGATCAGGGAACTGCGATTGGAAATGCGTCGGATCTGTTGAGGTGAGTGACTGATTGGAATGTGGTTAAGCTTGCAGCTAAAGCTGAGTTCACACAGTGCAGTAATTGGGATAAGTGGCACGTGTAAACGAAGCATTAGCCGATAGTTAGTTGCTGCTAACTGACACTAAACCTCTTATAAAAAGCGCCTCAAATTAACAGCTTTAACACACATAAATTTGCAACAGCTTCTTTTGCTTTCACAGATTGCCAGCTAGTTGCGATTCAGGTGGCGATAACGAATGCAATATCGACAATACACAGACAACTGCAATGGAATAACTGTCAAGTGATCAATGTTATCGATTGTCAATTGTCGAATGTTTGTCGTTTCTTGTCGTTCTGTCTGTGATCCGTTCACATATGTTTATGTTGACCATGCAAATATCGATAACAAAAGACTAATCGTCTCATTCTTTATTTACTTGCAGAAAAAGGCAGCAGCGGCGCCAGCTGCAGCTGCAGCTGCTCCAGCTGCCAACGGCAAAGCCGCGGCACCCAAAGCGGCAGCTCCGGCGGCGGCCAACGGTAAAGCGGCAGCGGCCAACGGCAAAGCGGCAGCGGCCGCGCCCGCTGGACCGCCCAAGGATCCCAATGATCCAAAAGTGAAGGCCGAGGAGGTACACTGGTGTACGTGTGGCCGCAATACACGGCAATCGCCTCACCGTCGTCAATGTCCATAAGTTCTCGCCCGAGAATGTTCCCCGAGTGTTTCTATTCCTACTATGCCATCAGCGTGTGTCATCTTATTGTTGTGCTAGAGATAA